>WNWK01059057.1:0-10287 GCA_009830355.1 Cherax destructor | reverse complement strand
TTCTCTGAACCATTCATCTAAATGCTAAAGGTAATTGACTTGTGGTCGCTTGAGCCGAGTTCCTCTGTAATTTCTAAATTATTAACAAGGGTTTCTTGCTTGCCAGAACCAAGTCAAGTAGGTTATTTCCCTTGTAGGTTCTGTTACAAACTGCTTCAAAAAGCAATCCTGAACTACTTCTAAAAAGTCGTTAGATTCTAAATTCCCTGTCATGAAATTCCAATCAATCTGACTAAAGTTAAAGTCCCCTAGAATTACTACGTTATCGTGTCTTGTGGCCTTAACAATTTCCTCCCAAAGTAGTCTCCTTGTTCCCTATCTAAGTTTGGAGGACGGTAAATCACGCCTAAAATCAATTTTTCACACCCTCTGAAAATTCTATCCAGACAGACTCTGTATGTGTTAATTCAGACTTTATACCCGTTTTTATGCAACAATTTAAATGATCACGGACATAGAGTGCCACCCCACCCCTTTCCCGATACTTCTGTCTACTTGGAACAATTTAAACCCTGAATGTGACATTCGGCAGGCAAGTCCGATTTTTCATATTAAACCATGTCTCAGTTATTGCAAAAACATCAATATTACCCGTACTTGCAACTAATCTCAACTCGTCCATCTTATTCCTTGCACTACGACTATTGGTGTAATATATAAATAGAGACCCTCCTTTATCTTTACCCTTCCTGCTCATCTCTGATTTTCCACTATACCTATTACTGTCCTTATCATCTAGTGTCACTAGCTTTCCACTATCCACCATATTCTGCCTATTACTAGTTCTCCTACAACTTATAATATTACTACACTGGGACTTCTCTGTTTTCCCCCCAAAACCCATACCACTAACTATTTCTAGTTTAAAGCCCTAACAGCTCCCTCCACTGCAGTTGCCAGTGCCCCCACCCCAGACCTGGATAAGTGAACCCCATCCCTGGCATACATGTCATTTCTGCCATAGAAGAGGTCCCAGTTAACATAAGAACATAAGAAAGGAGGAACACTGCAGCAGGCCTGTTGGCCCATACTAGGCAGGTCCTTCACAATCCGTCCCACTAACAGAATATTTGCTCAACCCAATTTTCAATGCTACCCAAGAAATAAGCTTTGACAATTCTACCCACTCATGCGCGAATCCCACTCAAATCCAACCCTCTCACTCATGAATTTATCCAACCTAAATTTGAAACTACCCAAGGTCCTAGCTTCAATAACCCTACTAGGCAGACTGTTCCACTCATCAACTACCCTATTTCCAAACCAATACTTTCCTATATCCTTTCTAAATCTAAACTTATCTAACTTGAATCCATTATTGCGGGTTCTCTCTTGGAGAGATATCCTCAAGACCTTATTTATATCCCCTTTGTTAATACCCATTTTCCACTTGTATACCTCGATCATGTCTCCTCATTCTACGTCTTACAAGTGAATGTAATTTTAGGGTCTTCAATCTTTCTTCGTAAGGAAGATTTCTAATGCTATGTATTAATTTAGTCATTCTACGCTGAATGTTTTCTAACGAATTTATGTCCATTCTGTAATATGGAGACCAGAACTGAGCTGCGTAATCTAGGTGAGGCCTTACTAATGATGTATAAAGCTGTAATATAACCTCTGACTTCTGTTGCTAACACTTCTTGATATAAATCCCAGTAATCTATTTGCCTTATTACGTACGCTTAGGCATTGCTGTCTTGGTTTAAGGTTGCTGCTTACCATCACCCCAAGTCCTTCTCGCAATCTGTATGGCTAAGTTCTACGTTATTTAACTTATAAGTGCTTGGGTTATGGACACTCCCGAGCTTCAGAACCTTGCATTTATCTACATTGAACTGCATCTGCCACTTTTCTGACCACGAATTAAGTTTGTCTAAATCTTCCTGAAGTTCTATGACATCTATGTTTGAATCAATTATCCTACCTATCTTCGTGTCGTCGGCGAATTTGCTCATATCACTAGTAATTCCTCATCAAGGTCATTGATATATATTATAAATAACAATGGGCCTAAGACTGATCCCTGTGGAACACCACTTGTTACAAGTCCCCATTCGGATTTAACCCTCATTTATGCACACTCTCTGCTTCCTATTGGTGAGCCATGACTCGATCCATGACAGCACTTTTCCCCAATGCCATGAGCTGCCACTTTCTTTAACAGTCTCTGGTGCGGTACTCTATCAAAAGCCTTACTAAAGTCTAAATAAACAATATCGAATTCTTTATCGTGATCAACAGCCTCAAAAGCTTTACTGAAGAAGGTTAATAAATTAGATAGGCAGGAACGGCCCTCGTGAATCCATGCTGGGTATCATTAATCAAATTATGGTTATCTAGATGGCTTCTAATAATATCAGCTATAATTGACTCTAGTAATTTGCCTACAATTGAGGTCAGGCTTATTGGGCGGTAGTTTGACGGTAGTGACTTGTCCCCTGCTTTAAAAATAGGAATTACATTAGCCATCTTCCACATATCAGACACTACACCTGTTTGAAGAGAGAAATTAAAAATGTTAGATATTGGTTCACAGAGTTCCATTTTGCATTCCTTAAGAACCCTTGCAAAAAGCTCATCAGGACCCGGCGATTTATTTTGTTTCAGTCGGTCCAGCTGTTTCATAATCATTTCGCTAGTGACTGTGATATTACATAATTTATCTTCTTCTGGGCCTCTGTAAAATTAATTACTGGGATATTATTAATGTCTTCCTGTGTGAAAACCGAGAGAAAATAATTATTAAAAATAGAGCACATATCATTCTCCTTGTCAGTAAGATGCCCAAATTTATTTTTAAGGGACCTATCTTATCCCTAACTTTGTTCTATAAACCTGGAAAAACTTTTGGGTTAGTTTTTGAATCCCTAGCAACTTTAATTTCATAGTCCCGTTTAGATTTTCTTATTCCCTTTTAACGTCCTCTTAATGTCAGTATACTGATTTATAAGATGACCCTCACCTCTTTTTATGCGCCTATAAATTCCTTTCTTCTGCCCTAAAAGATATTTGAGCCTATTATTCATCCATTTTGGGTCATTTCTACTTGATCTAATTTCTTTATACGGGATAAATGTTCTTTGGGCAGCCTGTATAGTGTTAAGAAAACTGTCATATTGATACCTCTCTTCTTCACCCCAGTCCACAGTTGATAAGTGTTCTCTAAGTCCATTATAATCTGCTAAGCGAAAATCTGGGACCATTACTGAATTATCCCTACTATCATACATCCATTCAATGCTAAAGGTAATTGACTTGTGGTCGCTTGAGCCGAGTTCCTCTGTAATTTCTAAATTATTAACAAGGGTTTCTTGCTTGCCAGAACCAAGTCAAGTAGGTTATTTCCCTTGTAGGTTCTGTTACAAACTGCTTCAAAAGCAATCCTGAACTACTTCTAAAAAGTCGTTAGATTCTAAATTCCTGTCATGAAATTCCAATCAATCTGACTAAAGTTAAAGTCCCCTAGAATTACTACGTTATCGTGTCTTGTGGCCTTAACAATTTCCTCCCAAAGTAGTCTCCCTTGTTCCCTATCTAAGTTTGGAGGACGGTAAATCACGCCTAAAATCAATTTTTCACACCCTCTGAAAATTCTATCCAGACAGACTCTGTATGTGTTAATTCAGACTTTATACCCGTTTTTATGCAACAATTTAAATGATCACGGACATAGAGTGCCACCCCACCCCTTTCCCGATACTTCTGTCTACTTGGAACAATTTAAAACCCTGAATGTGACATTCGGCAGGCAAGTCCTGATTTTTCATATTAAACCATGTCTCAGTTATTGCAAAAACATCAATATTACCCGTACTTGCAACTAATCTCAACTCGTCCATCTTATTCCTAGCACTACGACTATTGGTGTAATATATATTTAGAGACCCTCCTTTCTCTTTACCCTTCCTGCTCATCTCTGTTTTTCCACTATACCTATTACTGTCCTTGTCATCTAGTGTCACTAGCTTTCCACTGTCCACCTTATTCTGCCTATTACTAGTTCTCCTACAACTTATAATATTACTACACTGGGACTTCTCTGTTTTCCCCCCAAAACCCATACCACTAACTATTTCTAGTTTAAAGCCCTAACAGCTCCCTCCACTGCAGTTGCCAGTGCCCCCACCCCAGACCTGGATAAGTGAACCCCATCCCTGGCATACATGTCATTTCTGCCATAGAAGAGGTCCCAGTTGTCAATGAATGTTACTGAATATTCCTTACAGTATTTGTCCAGCCAGCAATTGACACCAATTGCCCTGGACAGCCATTCATTTCCAACTCCTCTCCTTGGTAAAATACCACATATGACAGGGTTCCCACCCTTCTTCCTAATTATGCCTAATGAATGTTACTGAATTTTCCTTACAGTATTTGTCCAGCCAGCAATTGACACCAATTGCCCTGGACAGCCATTCATTTCCAACTCCTCTCCTTGGCAAAATACCACATATGACAGGGTTCCCACCCTTCTTCCTAATTATGTCTATTGCTGACCTAAATCTGCTAGTCAGGTCCTCACTCCTACGTCTGCCAACATCGTTGCCTCCAGCACTGAGACAGATAATAGGATTGCTCCCATTACCTCTCATGATGTCGTCCAGACGGCTAACAATATCCTCCATCCCAGCCCCAGGAAAGCAAACCCTCTGTCTCCTACTCCTATCAATCAAACAGAAAGCCCTATCCATGTACCTAACCTGACTGTCCCCAACAACAACAATGTTTTTACCTTCCTTTGTGTCTTTCGTCGTGACGCTCCCAGAAGTCGACTCACATTCATCGGGTAGCACGGAGAATGGGTTCGATGTTTCCACAACATTCTCCTGGGTCTTCGTTGTTTCTACCTCTCACCCGTCCTCTTGAGCCTTAACTTTGTCCCATGCGTTTTAGCCACTGTCCAGGTTCCTTTCCTGGCTTGGAGGATTCTCAACAGGAGGATTACTACGAATCCTCTTGTTTTCCTCAGTCAGTCGCTGTATCTCAAGCTTAGCTACCCTCAGTTCTTCCTTCAGCTGCTGGTAGAGTAGCTCAAGAGAGGACATCTTCAGATTGACAGAGAGCACACAAGAGGGGTTGGATTTGAGTGGGACTCGCGCATGAGTGGGTAGAATTGTCAAAGCTTATTTCTTGGGTAGCATTGAAAATTGGGTTGAGCAAATATTCTGTTAGTGGGACGGATTGTGAAGGACCTGCCTAATATGGGCCAACAGGCCTGCTGCAGTGTTCCTCCTTTCTTATGTTCTTATGGATAACATAAGAAGCCATCTCGATAGGCATAATTTGATTAATGATACTCAGCATGGATTCACCAGGGGCCGTTCCTGCCTAACTAATTTATTAATTTTTTTCAGTGGGGCTTTTGAGGCAGTTGATAATGATAAAGAATTCGATTCGATATTGTTTATTTGGATTTTAGTAAGGCTTTTGATAGAGTACCACATCAGAGACTGTTAAAGAAAGTGGCTGCTCATGGCATTGGGGGAAAAGTGTTGTCATGGATCGAGTCATGGCTCACCAATAGGAAGCAGAGGGTGTGCATAAATGGGGTTAAATCGGAGTGGGGATCTGTAACAAGTGGCGTTCCTCAGGGATCGGTTTTGGGCCCGTTGTTGTTTATAATATATATAAATGACCTTGACGAGGGAATTTCTAGTGATATGAGCAAATTCGCTGATGACACGAAGATAGGTAGGATAATCGATTCAGACGTAGATGTCAGTGAACTACAGGAGGATTTAGACAAACTCAATTCCTGGTCAGAAAAATGGCAGATGCAGTTCAATGTAGATAAATGCAAAGTTCTTAAGCTCGGGAGTGTCCATAACCCAAGCACTTATAAGTTAAATAACGTAGAACTTAGCCATACAGATTGGAGAAGGACTTGGGGTGATGGTAAGCAGCAACCTTAAACCAAGACAGCAATGCCTAAGCGTGCGTAATAAGGCAAATAGATTACTGGGATTTATATCAAGAAGTGTTAGCAACAGAAGTCCAGAGGTTATATTACAGCTTTATACATCATTAGTAAGGCCTCACCTAGATTACGCAGCTCAGTTCTGGTCTCCATATTACAGAATGGACATAAATTGTTAGAAAACATTCAGCGTAGAATGACTAAATTAATACATAGCATTAGAAATCTTCCTTACGAAGAAAGATTGAAGACCCTTAAATTACATTCACTTGTAAGACGTAGAATGAGGGGAGACATGATCGAGGTATACAAGTGGAAAATGGGTATTAACAAAGGGGATATAAATAAGGTCTTGAGGGTATCTCTCCAAGAGAGAACCCGCAATAATGGATTCAAGTTAGATAAGTTTAGATTTAGAAAGGATATAGGAAAGTATTGGTTTGGAAATAGGGTAGTTGATGAGTGGAACAGTCTGCCTAGTAGGGTTATTGAAGCAAGGACCTTGGGTAGTTTTAAATTTAGGTTGATAAATTCATGAGTGAGAGGGGTTGGATTTGAGTGGGACTGCGCATGAGTGGGTAGAATTGTCAAAGCTTATTTCTTGGGTAGCATTGAAAATTGGGTTGAGCAAATATTCTGTTAGTGGACGGATTGTGAAGGACCTGCCTAGTAAGGGCCAACAGGCCTGCTGCAGTGTTCCTCCCTTCTTATGTTCTTATGTTATATTACAGCTTTATACATCATTAGTAAGGCCTCACCTAGATTACGCAGCTCAGTTCTGGTCTCCATATTACAGAATGGACATAAATTTGTTAGAAAACATTCAGCGTAGAATGACTAAATTATTACATAGCATTAGAAATCTTACTTACGAAGAAAGATTGAAGACCCTTAAATTACATTCACTTGTAAGACGTAGAATGAGGGGAGACATGATCGAGGTATACAAGTGGAAAATGGGTATTAACAAAGGGGATATAAATAAGGTCTTGAGGGTATCTCTCCAAGAGAGAACCCGCAATAATGGATTCAAGTTAGATAAGTTTAGATTTAGAAAGGATATAGGAAAGTATTGGTTTGGAAATAGGGTAGTTGATGAGTGGAACAGTCTGCCTAGTAGGGTTATTGAAGCTAGGACCTTGGGTAGTTTTAAATTTAGGTTGGATAAATTCATGAGTGAGAGGGGTTGGATTTGAGTGGAATTGCACATGAGTAAATAAAATTATCAAATCTTATTTCTTGGGTAGCATTGAAAGTTGGGTTGAACAAGTGTTCTGTTGTGGGATGGAATGTGAAGGACCTGCCTAGTATGGGCCAACAGGCCTGCTGCAGTGTTCCTCCTTTCTTATGTTCTTATGTTCTTAAAAGCCTTACTGAAAAAAGTTAATAAATTAGTTAGGCAGGAACGGCCCCTGGTGAATCCATGTTGAGTATCATTAATCAAATTATGCCTATCGAGATGGCTTCTTATGTTATCAGCTATAATCGACTTCATAATTCTACAATTGTTAGACTATTAAGGCGGTAATTTGATGGTAAATGACTTGTCCCCTGCTTTAAAAATAGGATTTACATTAGCCATCTTCCACGTATCAGACACTACACCTGTTTGAAGAGATAGGTTAAAAATGTTAGTTAAGGGTTCACAGAGTTCAATTTTGCATTCCTTAAGAACCCTTGAAAAAGCTCATCAGGCCTGGCGATTTATTTTGCTTCAAACGGTCTATCTGTTTGATAACCATTTCGCTAGTGACTGTGATACCATAATTTATCTTCTTCAGGCCCACTAAAATACCTAATTCTTGGGATATTATTAGTGTCTTCCTGAGTGTAAACCGAGAGAAAATAATTATTAAAAATAGAGCACATTTCATTCTCTTTGTCAGTAAGATACCCATAATTATTTTTAAGGGACCTATCTTATCTCTAACTTTTGTTCTATAACCTGGAAAAACTTTTGGGTTAGTTTTCGAATCCCTAGCAATTTTAATTTCGTAGTCCCGCTTAGCTTTTCTTATCCCCTTTTAACGTCCCTCTTAATGTCAATATACTGATTCGTAAGATGACCTCACCTCTTTGGATAGCCTATAAATTCCTTTCTTCGCCCTAAAAGATATTTGAGCCTATTATTCATCGATTTTGGGTCATTTCTATTCGATTTAATTTCTTTATATGGGATAAATGTTCTTTGGGCAGCATGTATAGTGTTCAGAAAACTGTCATATTGATAGCTTCTCTCATTACCCCAGTCCACAGATGATAAGTGTTCTCTAAGTCCATTGTAATCTGCTAAGCAAAAAATCTGAGACCGTTACTGAGTTATTCGTACTATGAAACTTCCATTCAATGCCAAAGGTAATTGATTTGTGGTCGCTTGCGCCGAGTTCCTCTGAAATTTTCTAAATTATTAACAAGGGTTTCCTTGTTTGCCAGAACTAAGTCAAGCAGGTTATTTCCTTGTAGGTTCTGTCACAAACTGCTTCAAACAATCTTGAACTACATCTAAGAAGTCGTTAGATTCTAAATTCCCAGTCAAAAAATTCCAATCAATTTGACTAAAGTTGAAGTCACCCAGAATAACTACGTTATCGTGCATTGTGGCCTTAACATTCCTCCCATAGTAGTCTCCCTTGGTCCCTATCTAAGTTTGGGGACGGTATATCACACCTAAAATCAATTTTTCATGCCCCCTCTGAAAATTCTATCCAGACAGACTCTGTAGAAGCATTCCCGACTTTATACCATTTTTATACAACAATTTAAATGATCACGGACATAGAGTGCCACCCAATTCCCTTCCCGATACTTCTGTCTACTTGGGAAAAATTTAAAACCTGAATGTGACATTTCCCGGGGAGGCAAGCCTGATTTTTTCTTATTAAACCATGTTTCAGTTATTGCAAAAACATAATTTTATTACCTGTTCTTATAAGAACATAAGAAAGGAGGAACACTTTCAGCAGGCCTGTTGGCCCTACTAGGAGGTCCTTCACAACCATCCCACTAACAGAATAATTGCCCAACCTAATTTTCAATTTACCCAAGAAATAAGCTTTGCAGATTCTATTAACTCAAGTGCGAGTCCCACTCAAATCCAACCCCTCCACTCATAAGAACATAAGAAATAAGAATGGAGGAACACTGCAGAAGGCCCACTTTGGGCCCCTACAAGGCAGGTCCTTATCAAAACCACCACTACCTAAGAATTTACCCTGTACTCACACACAATCAAACCCAGCCCCTCCCCCCTCATATATTTGTCCAATCTCTTTTTAAAGCCACCAAGGTCCTAGCCTCTATCACCCTTTCTCGAAGATTGTTCCACGCATCTACAACTTGTTCGAAAACCAGATTGCCTATGTCCTTTCTAAATCAAATTTATCCATTTAAACCGTTATTTCTGGTTCTTACTTGGTTCGATATCCCCAGTATTTTATTAATATCTCCTTTGTTTATGCCCATCATCCACTTGTAACCTCGATGATATCTCCTCATTCTACGTCTCTCCAAAAGTGGAGATTCAATGCTCTAAGTCTATCTTCATGGGAGATTTCTTATACTTAAAAACATTTTTATCTTCTTTTGTATGTTCTCCAAGAATTAACCATCCTGTAGTAAGGGGACCAAAACTGAGGCCATAATCCAAATGAGGTCTCACTAGTGATGTATAGAGCTGAAAATAACTTTTGGACTTCTGTTGCTTATACTTCTTTGAAATAAATCCTAGTAATCTGTTGCCTTATTGCGCACACTTAGGCACTGTTGTCTTGGCTTTAGATTTCTGTACCATGACTCCAAGTTTTTTTTTACATTCTGTAGATCAACCAATTATGTTTAAAATTGAGGATATTTTCATTACCAACGACTAGCACTACTTTTTTCCCATTGAACTTCATCTGCCCTTTTCAGACCAAGACATTAATTTATCCAAACCTCCTGGGGTTTTTTTTGAAAATTATACGGCCTATTTTTTTATCATCAGCAAATTTTCCCCTGTCACTTGTTTCCCCTTCATCAAGGTCATTTATGTAAAAATTTGAACAAAAGGGCCCAAAACTGATCCTTTGGAACGCCACTGGTGACAAATCCCCATTCAGATTTGACCCCCTTTTGGGGAAATTTGCTTTCTATTGGTAAGCCATGCCCCTTTTTCCATGCTAGAACTTTACCCCCCATACCATGACTGATTTTTGGCCTTTTGAGGTACTCTATCAAGGCCTTCTAAAAACCCAAATAAACTATTCATATTCTTTATCCCGCACGCCTCAAATGTTTTTTGAAAAAAATCAGTAAATTTGTCAGGAGGGGAAGACCCTCGTAAACCCATGCTGAGTTTTTTTAATCAAAAATGTTCTTCAAGGTGACTT
>WNWK01059056.1:0-10287 GCA_009830355.1 Cherax destructor | reverse complement strand
ATGGGGTGTGGAAACATACTCAGTTTTTCCACCCATGTGGGGGATTGTTTAAAGGGGGTGCTCAGGGGGTGGGGTTAGGTTCTGAACTCCCATCCATCATTGAACTTACTAGTTCTCACTTTTGCAGTTTAAAAAATTAGCAAAAACCCTTTTGACCAAACCTGTTGATCTTATGAAAGTTGATTGCAATAGTATTTTTATTTTTTTAAATTGGAAATGTTCTGGTTTGAATTTTTAAATTTTCATTTTCACTTGTTCTCTATTTCAGAATAATGGACAAGCCACATTTGGTTTTTTTTGGTGGAGGTGGGGAAGTGTTGGTGGAGCTGGAATTTTGGGGCGGCGATTTTCCCCAAATTTGGGGGGTTCAGACTCTGATGATTCACGTTCCACTTCTGCTCAGATGAGAATAAAGGGGCTTCCCATTATTTACACCTCAGATCCCCTGCAGATGTAGGACAGTCTGACAGTACCTGTTTGATTCTGGGGGAATAGGTTATATTGCTCAGAGTGTGCAGTAAATTTTTTGCTTATCCACTGTTACAATTAAGAGTACAGGGGCCCCCCGAAAAGACATAATTCTTTCCCAGAAGCCTCCCAAATGCCAACAACAATTTTTCCCCCCAAGGAATAATGTCAAGTAGGTTAGTCCATTTCAGCCCCCAAAAAATACACTTAAAAAAGCACTTAAATAATATACTTGCATAGTTGTAGTTTTCCAAGGGTTCGAACTCAGGGGTCCACTGTATTCAGTGAGCTGACAAGTGGTTGAAAAAAGATGCATATGCAAATTGAGAACTTTTATTATTACAACATTTCATTTTCAGGAGGCTTTTTTCTTTTGTTGTAGTCTGTGTTTTTTTTTTATCCCTTAGTTGTCTGGTATCTGGGGAAAGGGAAATTAGTCCGTCCCGACTCTTGCTGAGTAAATATACATGTACGATAGTTTTTTTTGGGTTTTTGAGTTCTGTGCCCGATCTAATAAAAAGATATGAAGATACAAGTAAATACGATCTATAATATTGTCATGTGGGGATTGGGGGAGGTAAATATGGTTGGGTAAACCACGGGTGGATTTGGGGAGATATATTTCGGAGTGGAGAGGCCCCCAGTGCATCCCATCCAGTCTTGGGGGCCCGGAATGAGGGGGTCCCGGGGGACGCCTCACATGGCGGGGATAGTGACGTCATAAGACTCAAGGGGTCTTACATCTAAAGGCTGGGCTTACCTCATATACTACACAAGTATAGTAAATTAGTTCATATACTACACAAGTATAAACATATGGTATACATATATGACAAAAAAGTAGGGGTGGGGAAAGTTCAAAAAATAAATTTTTCTGAATATTTAGACAGGTATCCCGCAATGATGCATTGAGTTTTTGGGGGTCACCAGCAGGATATATTCCATTTTTAACTGAGTTAACTGTTTCTTCTTTTCCAAGTCTCTAAGTATCCAAATTTAAGCCAAAACGGCCAATGTGTTAATACAAAGCCCGGTTTTCTGATTTTTTTTGTCCAGAATGCTGTTCATGTCCCAAACCAAACAAATTTATTCCCTAAGGAAAAAGTAAAGTAGACTAGTCCTTTTAGACCCCAAAAATACACTTACAAAAGCATTTAAAAATCCCTTTCTAAAAGGGAGTTTGAAGCAGGACAAAAAGGGGTCCCTCTATATAAAATATAATAATACAGTGGACTGATACATCCGTTTTGGAATAAGTAACTTTATAAATCCTTTTTGGGGCCAAAATTTTTTGCTTGGTATACCCCTTTTTGTTTGGAATACGCCCCGGGGTTAGAACTTGTATGGGTCAAAATAAGTCACACACAGCCCCCTACCCTTTGTTACCTCCCCGAGATAAAGCCATGACTGCCCACTACCAGTACCCCCATTGCTACCATTCAGTGAACAACCCGTGCTGTAACTCGGAATTTTCACGTGATTTTTTTTTTTCTTAAAAATTTTTTAGTAAATTAATAACCATGAGTTCTAAGAAAGTTAATGAGCCAAGCCGAAGAAAATGGTTAGGATCACCATGGAGGTGAAAAAAAGATTGTTAAAAAGTCGAAGGTGGCATGTGTACCCGGGACTTGGCTGCTGCATACCGTATCTGAGAACAACAGTATCACGATTGTGAAAAAAAAAGATGTTAATAAATTAACGTTTGGGGGGGTAAAATAAACCCAAACAAAGATCAGGGACATTAGAGCATGTTAAAAAATTGCTTTTGATCTGGATAACAAAAAAAAACAGGGGCTGGCGATAGTGTATCGAGGAATGATTTAAAAAAGGGGGAAAAACTGATGCTGCAGATCTTTAAAAAACAAGGCGGGAACGACCCAAGAAAGTGAAGTGTTTAACCCGACTGTCGGAGGTTTTTCTGAAACTGCTTCTATGTCGGAAAATTTTGGAAAAAAATAAATTATTTTTCTTATGAAATGATAGAGAATTTTTTCCCCGATTGTTGACACCAACAGAGAAATTTGATTGAAAACTTGGAATTACGCCCCAAAGTTAGCTGCAGTGAATATAGCAGGGCGATTCCCATTTTAGTTTTTTTTTAGGCCAATTCCAGGGGACAGTCAAAACTCATGCTTTTTTTTTAGAACTCCATTTGTTCTATCGATTGATACAAGAAATCACCAATTTACCATTTAACTACCCAATAAAGTGGTAGAAAATGGAATTTCCAATTTCATCAAAATAAAAGATGTCAATTTAAAAAAGGGTCCAGAATAAAAAAGCAGACATCCCCAGCACTAAAATAAGATGTTATATGTTATTAGTCATGTCTTTAGGCCCCCTTACATTACCCTTTCTTTTATTTTGATTTTTTTTTCATACAAAAATAGATTTATTTTATGCAGACTATTGCATTATTGTAAAACTGTATAAATAATATCTGTGCATTTGGGAAAAAATATTAGACTCACCAATTGATGTGTATTGACGATGGGGATTTGATTTTGAACATTGGCAAAACGAACATTTCCGCTATTTGACCTCAATTTCAAGATCGACTTCATGAAACTAATCAAAATCATCTCTATTCCTGTAATATGTTTCAAATTCTATCAAATGAGACCATAAAAAAGAGAATCAACCATAAATACTATACAAAAATACACCTCAAAGCGGGCGTTTTAATTAAAAAGGTCGGATTTTTTTTTCTCATTATGTACTGCTTGCTGCGGGTTTTTTTATACTCCCACACTGACCACACAGACCCATTCTCTAAATGTGGGCCTCCACTTTCCCTGCTTGATTTGGGGCCGCTAGAATTTAGGGATAAAAACCCCGAAACATTCTCGAAAGAGATATATACGCCCGAAACAGTCAGGGTTGGGCAGCCATGGCTGGTTTGAAAATTTTAAAAAGGGACTGGCATTCACAGTTTTGGGAGGCATGGGGGGGGAGCCAGTGCTGAAAAAGTGCAGCCAATGATTTTGTTACAGAGTTTGGGGAATTTGGGGAGGCTGAGGTTTTTGCCCCCAGCAAGTTTTTAATTGTGACAGAAAAGAGGGGGGCTCCCCTTCCCAAAACAATAAATTTCCCCCCCCTTCTCAGCACTTCCTGTAGGTATAAATTTTTCCAAAGTAAAAGGGGGTTAAATTTCTTTACAGTATTTCATCTAATTCTTTTGTATTTTGTATGTATTTTAGTTTTAAGCAGTGTTTAAATTACATATTTTAGTATTAAGCAGTGTTTAAATTATTTGATACAACCCCATCAATGTTCATTTACCGACGTGGTCTTGGAAACGGTACTCTGTCGTTGTTGGGGAGGGCTGTATCAAAAACATTCATCCCTCCATATTTCCCCCCTCCCATCTGATATCCAATCTTTTGTCACCTACTTTTTGTTATCCTCATCACCTTATTTTTTTTCCTTTATTTCTTTTTTAATTTTCTTCACATCCCTCCCAAACTCATCCCCCAAACCTCCCCTTTCTTCAAAATCCCCCAAAAAGCAAGGTAAAGAAAAGAGCAACTGTGACAGCTCCCACTTTGTGTTAGATTCTTTATTTTTTAACCCCCCCCTTTTGCCAAGCCCCGCGCATTCACTTTTTTTAAAACCCCCATCTGTAAATATATTGAAAAACCCACGGTACATCAAAACCCCTTGTCTAAGGCCTATTTTTACTGGGAAAAAAAATCCCTCTCTCCTACTTCTTAACCCTGAGCCTCACTATGCTCGAAAAAAACTCTTCACTGTTTCAAACCTACCCCCCATTCCATACACCTGCAACATCTGCCACATTATTCCCCCTATCCAACCTGTCATACGCCTTTTCCCAAAACCCATAAATGCCACAAAACCTCTTTTCCTTATCTAAATACTGTTCACCTATAGTTTCACTGTAAACACTTGGTCTACACCCCCTACCTTTTCCCAAAGCCTCCTTGTTCATCTGCTATCCTACTCTCCGTCTTTCTCTTAATTCTTTCAAAATAACTCTACCTACCTTTCCCGGTATATTCAACAGACTTTTTCCCCCTAATTTTTGCACCCCTTTTGTCCCCCTTTTCCTTTATACAAAGGAACTATGCAGCTCTCTGCCAATCCCTGGGCACCTTACCCCCTTCCATACATTTATTAAATAATAGCACCAACCACTCCAAAACTATATCCCCACCTGCTTTTTAAAATTTCTATCTTTTTTCCCTCAATCCCAGCTGCCTTACCCCTTTCATTCTACCCACTGCCTCACGAACTTCCCCCCCACTCACAACTGGCTCTTCCCCCCCTACAAGAAGTTATTCCGTTGCCTATACACGAAATCACAGCTTCCCCATCTTCATGAACAATTAACAATTCCTCAAAATATTCCCCCCTCTTCCTGATACCCAACTCTCTATTTAATAACCCCCTCCTATTTTTTAAATTCAAATCCATTCGTTCCTAGGCCCTCAACATTAATCTACTCCAAAAATTTTTTTTTTATTTTCAAAAAAATTTGTTTATAAACATCTCCCCACTTCATTTGATCTCTTTTTTCATTCTTCACCCCTCTCTTAACACCTCTTTTTCTCTCCATATACTCTTCCCTCCTTGCATCACTTCTCTTTGTAATAACCTCTCAAAGCTAACTTTTCCTTGCTACTCTCTTTACATCATCATTCCACCAATTGCCTTCTTCCCCCCCCACCCACTTTCCCGTAACCACAAACTTCTGCTGAACACTCAAGACTACTACATTCTTAAACCTACCCCAAACCTCTTCAACCCCATTCCTATCTCCCACCCATCTATCCTCCAAAGTTGTTTAATCTTACCCTAACTGCCTCCCTTTTAGTTTATAAACCTTTCACCTTTTTTTCTTGCTGCTTAAATTTTCCCTTGTATCTCATCTCCTTTACCTCCTGTAGCTAAACTAAAAGCATCTGATATATCTGGGGCCCCCTCTTAAACATGTCATCCTACTACCAACATTTTTTTGTCCAACAAACTACTGTCATTAGCCCAATCATATTTTTTATCTTATTTATGTCTTTCTTAAAATATGTATTACCATAACAAAACCCCATTTCTATACAAACAATCAAAGGGCTTCCATTATTATTTACACCTCACCCCAAACTTACCTACCACACCCTCTCTAAATGTTTCTCCTACTTTAGCATTTATTCCCCTACCCTACACTAGTCAGAGAAATAGCAAACATCGAATTAAAACTAAAGGAATTTTTATAGGAATCAAAAACACGAGAAGAACTAAGAGCCATAAATGAAATTGAAAGAAACCCAAATATTTCTTTTCCTATGAAAAAATCAAAGTCGGAACAAAAACCAGACCCCTACAAAAACGGGATGGGTCCTACGCAGATGACAGCAAGGAAATGAGTGAGTTACTTAAATCCCAGTATGATAGTCTTTTAGTGAGCCCCTAAACCCGACTGAAAATCAAAACCCAAATGATTTTTTTTTGAGAGTGCCACAGAACGAGACGCATGCCTTTGCATCATCACGACGCCAAATGACTTAAAAGGAATAAATGACATGCCCATGCACTCCGCCCAGGCCCAGACTCATGGAACCTGTGTTATCAAGAACTGCAAGAAGCCCCTATCACATGCTTTTAACATCCTATGGGGAGGGAGCATGGACACTGGGATCGCCCCCCCAGCTCTAAAAACAACAGACATAGCCCCCCTCCACAAAGGGGGTAAAACAAAGCAAAGAACTACAGAATTTCGCTAACGTCCATATCATAAAAACTTTGAAAAAAGGGTTTTAAGAAGCAAAATCGCCCCCATCTTGGGTACCCATCAATTGCACAACCCAGGACAGCATGGGTTTTGAGCGGGCCGCCCTGTCTGTCCCAACTACTGGACCACTACGACAAGGTCCTGGATGCTCTAGAAGATAAACAGAATGCAGATGTTATATACACAGTTTTTTTAAAGTTTGACAAGTGTGACCATGGTGTAATAGCCCAAAATTTTTTTAAATGGGCGCAGAAAACAATATAAGTTCAATGAAGAAATTTAAACTCGTAAAAAAAGGGGGAAAAATTTAAAAACCTGGAGAAAAACAACCAACCACACAATAGAGCAAAAAACTAATGTCAAAGACCTGGGAGGATCATGTCAGAGGATCTCACCTTCAAGGACCATAAAAAAGTAGCAATTGCATCTGCTCAAAATGACAGGATGGATAATGAAAACCCCTTTAAAACCAGGGATGCCAACCCCTGTTGACATTTTTTGATCGCTTGTTCTATCTAGGGGAATACCCCTTTCCCTTTTACACATGTTTTTATAGTGCAATGTTTTTTGTCCCTTTCCCAGTCTGCACATTCAGTAAATATGTCTTATTTGGTGTACTGACCTTATTCTTATCACCACATTACAATCTGCACTACTAGCTGCATAAACTCCTTTTTCTTCTCTTTTACAATTGTATGAATGGGGACTTTCAGTCAAAATGAATGGGTAGTTTGATCAATGCACCACTTCATATCATACTGAAGTTTCCACTGTCTTAAATACTATCAGAGCTTCCCCTTATTTTTTTTTGGCACCCCAAATCACTAATATTCATTTGGGTGCCATGCTTTATCCAGAGGTAAGATGGAGAGATGAAAGGATTCAAAATCTTTTGATAAACATAAAGAAAGACCCAAGGCAGCTTGGGGAAAGGGAGGGGATGTTTCCAAACACTTAACCTTTAGGCCCTACAGACGGGAAGGAAAATCCAAGTGCAAATGTTCAAGATTTTTTTTTTTTTTTCAACAAGTCGCCGTCTCCCACCAAGGCAGGGTGACCCAAAAGAAAGAAAATCCTAAAAAGAAAAATGCTTTCATCATCATTCAACACTTTCACCTCACTCATACATAATCACCGTCTTTGCAGAGGCGCTTAGATACTACATAATTTGATGCTTTTGTGTATATGAAGCCCCTTTAAACCCCCTTAAACTGTCCACACTAGATATACGTTCATGTGCGTATGCCCCAAACGTAGATCTACGTTTTATTTTCATTCATTCAAATTAAGCGATAGGCCTGAGTTGCCTGGGACATGAGAGAATGGGTCTGCGCACTCAGTGTGCGAGTATGAAAATCGGACGCCAGGATATCGCATGGTAGCCCAGTTAGTTTCAGCTCCAGCTTGGGTCAACATCATTGCAAACCCCGTGATTCACTCACGCCCGTCGTATTAACACTACTATTCCGGAAAGTAAAACAGAACGCAGTTTAGTGAATTAGACAGTGATATAGCAACTAATAATCAAGGAATTAGTGAAACTATTGATGAAAACCCAGATGACCCTCAGCCCATCACCTCTGGGTTGACTATTTTCAACTATACTTTGATGAGCCGATAATGAAACTGATTGTTACCCAGACCAACCTGTACTACCAGTATACAAAGGACCATGTAGATGTTACAGAATCGTCACGGCTGCGCAGGTGGAAAGATACAACTGGGCTGAAATGTATTTATTCCTTGGCACTGTCATGCTTATGCCACATACATATAAGAACAATATAGAAACTACTGGTCCACAGACCACTTCATTAGCACTCCAGTCTTCCGTGCCCTTTCCTTCCTGCAACAGATTCATTTGTTGCTAAGAATGTTGCACTTCTCTGACAGAAATACACCAAACCGAAATGACTTCCTCTATAAAACCGGGAATTGTTTATGTATGTCGAGCAAAATTCAGTGCCTACTTTTATCCATTCAAGAACATTGTTGTTGATGAGTCCTTGGTTCTGTTCAAGGGACGACTGTCATTCAAATAATATATACCAAGCAAACGTAATCGCTTTGGTATAAAACTGTTTATGTGTGACTGTGAAACTGGTATTGTGTTGGATGTCATTATCTACACAGGAAAAATACACTCGATGATACCAGGCGCATGTTGGGCATTTCTGGTGATATTGTTCGCAAGATGATGCAGCCATACCTTGGCAAGGGCCATACATTGTTCACAGACAACTGGTACACAAGCCCTATGCTCGCTGATTTCCTACGTATGAACAATACTGATATATGTGGAACAGTGGAAGAAATAGAAAACATGCCAAAGTTCACTGGAGGAAGTGTAGTGAGCGTTTCATGCCAATGACATCATGGCACTGTCATGGCATGACAAACGGACGTGACATTGCTGTCAGCCATCCACAGAAACGAGATGGTACAGACAGACAGACTGGAGCAGGCTCAACAATGAACCTATTGAAAAGCCAGCTGTTGTCATCGACTATACAAACAATATGCGACTAGTCAACAAGTGTGACATGATGATAGGCTTTGTTGACTGTGTGCGTAGAGTCGCAAGTGGTATATAAGTGTTTTTCCATCTTGTTGACATTGCAATGCTCAATGCCTTCAACATGTACAAAATAAAGACTGGGAAGCGACAACGATATGCGGAATTCACCCTAAATGTCATCAAGCAGATAGCGAGAAAGTATGGTACCACACCTATACCTGCCACTCCACAGCGACCTGTCACCCCACAACAGCGGCCTGTCACTCCACAACAGCGACCTGTCACTCCACAACCAGAAGGGGAAGTGCCCAACCAAATAATCCCTAACTGTCACTGCCTGATACCATTACCATCTACTCCAAAGAAGAAGTACTCTCAGAAAAAGTGTTGTGTGTGCTTACAGTAAACAGCGACCCTAAGTGCGAAAAGACACACGATACATGTGTCAGCAATGTGGAGTGGCACTCTGTATGAATCCATGCTTCTTAGAGTATCATACAGTGGTGGACTTCTAGAAACATAAATGAGACCTGTAAATACCTTGTATATATATGTAAACAATAGTAAGTGATTGTACCAGGTGTACAAATTCATTTATCAGTGTGAACATGTGTGTTAGTGACAGTATGATTACTAATTCAGTACCAAACATTTGTGTCTAAACAAGAAATGGCAATGAAATCAAAAGATCTGCATCAAAACATTATTATCATAGCATGAAAACAACAGAAAATGGAAAAAAATTGAAAAAAACGATAAATGTTTATTGTTTCTGCAAGCGGCAGTGCTCCATGTTCCGACACCACATCATTTAGCACCAACCGCGCTTATATCTCGGTAAGTACTGGCTCTAAAAATTTTTTTAGCCTATCCTATTTCTAAAAATGCGCTCTTCATTTAAAAAAAAAAAAAAAAAAATTAAAATATTCGGGCATACGCACATGAACAATATCTACGTGTGGACAGTTTAAGGTTAATGCTCTAAAAAGTTGCACTTTTTTCAATTACATTTAGACAAAATTGCTTTAGGTAGTCTCTTTATAAAAGGTAAATTTAAATATTTGGGCGTGTTTGGGTTTGGGAGATAAGTCTATGAATGATGAGGTAAATCATTAAATAGAGGAAAGGAAAAGGGGGGTAGAATGTTGAGGTTCTGTGGGAAAAAAAAATTTTGGGGTGAAAAAAAGGAAAAAGCATAAAAAACAAATAGTGCCAACACGTATGTGTGGGGGAGGCACATAAATGTTTTAGCATGGGGGAAAAGAGTTAAACAGTAGAAACGATGTAGTATGAATGTCACAGGAATAAAGGGGGGAAGAAATTAGGGGATGTGGAAGGTGTGGAAGGTTGAGTATCTAGCAGGCATAAGGAGAAATTTGATGAGATTGAGGGAAAAAGGATTTCTGGGTTGACCTGCTGTTGGGGTGGGGGTTAAAGATAACATCTAGAAGGGGGAAGTAAACTTTAGTACTCATTTTAAGGTGGGAAATACAGTTCTGCATTTTAGAAATGAGAGGGGGTATTTCATTTGAATATTTCAATAGAATTGTGATTT
>WNWK01059055.1:0-10288 GCA_009830355.1 Cherax destructor | reverse complement strand
GGTGATAATAAACTATGCACGATTAGAGTAACTAGTGACATGGTCCGGGGGAAAAATAAAAAAATTAAAATAAAAAAACCCTGGCCCTGATGAACTGTTTGCAAGGGTTTTAACTGAATGTAAAGCCCCCCTTTTAAAAAAAAACCCCTTTGGGGTTTTTTTTTTCCCCAACATATCACTACAAACTGGCATAGTCCCAGACAAGGGGGAAAAATGGCAAATGTAATAACTATTTACAAAGCATGAGAAAGATCCTTGGCTTCAAAAAAAAGACGAATAAGCCTTATCTCCACAGGGGAAAAATTTATAATCAAAATTACAAAGGCAATTTTTTAGCCATTTTGAAAGGAAAAAATTTTTGATTAACGAATCTCAGGGGGGTTTTTTTACATAGGGCTTTCCCTGTCTTAAATTTTTAAAAAATTTTTTTTCAGGGTTTTTTGGGGGAGGTAGATCATGGAAAGAATAGGGTTGTGTATTTGGATTTCAGAAAGTTTTGATAGATTTAAAACCCCCCAGAGACTTTTGGGGGAAAAAATTTAAGGGGCACACGGAATGGGAAAAATTTTTTTTTTCCTGGGAGGGTGTGGTTGACAAACAGGCAGCAGAGAGTTCGCATCAATAAAGAGAAATCAGAGTGGGAGCACGTAACGTTATAATTTATATAAACGACATTGAGGGGGAATAAAAAACGACATAAGAAAATTTTCCCAAAAACACCAAAAAGGTCGCCTAATTTATTCTAATGAGGACATTAAAGCCCCCCAGGAAGATTTGAATAGGGGGGATGCAGTGGTCGGAGAAGTAAAAAACCCCAGTTTAATATAGACAAATTCAAAGTTCTAAACTTTGGGAAAAAGAAAATACCCCCACATATAAACAAAAAAAATGAGATCTTAATATTACTGATTGCGAAAAGGATTTGAAAATTCGGGTTAGCAGTAATCTAAAACCAAGACAATAGTGCATAATTTTTCCCCAAATAAAGTGAACGGGGAACCCCCAGGCTTCATATCAAGGATAAAAAAAAATAGGAGCCCCCCGGGGGTTTTTTCCCCCAAACCATATATTTTTGGTTAGGCCTCATTTGGGGTTATGCTGCACAGTTTTGGTAAAGGGGATTACAGAATGGATAAAAATGCACTGGAAAACGTAAAAAAGGGGGATGAAAAAGGGTTGATCCCATGTTGGGGGAAATCTTCTTTATGAGGATGGGGCTGGGGCCCTGAATCTCACTCTAGAAAGATATATAATTAGGGGGGATATGATTGAGGTGTATAAATGGGAAAAAAAGGGAAATTAAAAAAAAAGGGGAAAAAAAATAACATGTTAAAATAATCTAGCCAAAAAAGGACTCCAGCAATGGTTTTTTTAAAAAGGAAAAAAAAACAGATTCCCGGAAGGATATAAAAGAATTTTGGTTTTTGGGGGTAGAGTTGTGGATGAGTGGGGAAAAAAATCAGTCCTCATAGAAGCTGACTTTTGTAGTTTTTTAAAAAAAGGGTTTGATAAATACATGAGTGGGTGTGGGTGGGTGTGGGTGGGAGTGGTGGGTGTGGGTGGGTGTGGGTGGGTGGGGTGGGGTGGGTGGGTGGGGGTGGTGAGTTGGACCTGACCAGCTTGTGCTAATAGGTCCGATGACGTGCTCCTTCCAAGTAATGTGACCTGACCTATAGGTGGGTTATTGGTTTCGGGGGAGGTGACTTGGACATGCTTCCATGAACCATAAGGCCTCTGCAGTTCTTTTTCTTATGTTCTTATTATAGCCTCTGTAGTATTGAGATACAGTCCCTGGACCCATTATGTGCTTCTGTAGTGTTGAGATTCAGTCCCTGGACCCATTACGTGCCTCTGTAGTGTTGAGATACAGTCCTGGACCCATTATGTGCTTTGTAGTGTTGAGATACAGTCCCTGTACCATTTATGTTTTCTGTAGTGTTGAGATACATCCCACATGCTGACTCCTAATTTGAAATTCAGCTAGTAAGTCGGAATTTTTATTCAATTGAAAACATATAATTTTATTAATTGAATATTTATAAATCATGTTTCATCAAAATTTATCAGCACAGGTAATATGAGTCATTAAAAATTTATCCCTTTTATAAAGTAACTGCTAAATATTACTAAGGGCATTAAACATATTGTCACTGGAAGTTGATAATAATTATTAATGTTTTAAGCATTTGGCTTAACGCTTATGACCAACTGTGTTGTGTCTGATGAAAGCAGCAGTATTATTATTATAATCAATAGAAGCGCTAAACCATAGGGTCATACAGCGCTGCAGGGTAGTGCAGGATGCGGAGAATGGATTGTAAGAGGGAGAGGGATAAGTGGGTAGGGTATGGAGTGCAGCAGGACAGTGGACAGCAAAGATTGAGGTAGAAGGGACTGAGGGAGGTGCTAGAGGCATAATCTTCAGAGTTTGTGTAGTAAGTCAGTTGCTGTCAAAGAGTCAGTGAGAGGTTAGGATTAAAGGAGGGTCCATCAGCAAGAAGGAAGGTAAAGAAAGGGCCGCAGAGCGAAGACGCCGTTGGAGGTAAATTCTGCGTGCTCGTTGATAGAGTGGGCAGTCCAACAGAATATGTCGAACAGATACTGGAACCTGACAATGCTCACAGAGAGGGACAGGGAGCCTCTCCATGAGATACCCGTAAGACGGAGTGGAAATAAATGGTATAAAATACCGACACAATGGAAAATAAACACATAGCAGTATAATGTGATCCTTTATTGACAACGTTTCGCCCACGCAGTGGGCTTTATCGAGTCACAGACAGATCTACTTGGAAAATGAGTAACATGAATATATATAGGATTTAGTCAGGTGGAGAATGTTGGGTCAGGTGGAGAATGTTGGGTCAGGTGGTGAAAGCTGCATGACAGTCTTAAAAGTAGTGTGATAGTTTAAAACCTTGTGTGACTTAAAGGACCTGCGTGTTCCATTCTTGGGGTTCTAGGTGGGATAGCGTTGAAGAAGTTTCTTGGCAATAGGTTCAGCTATGTTGTGAAGCCGTTGTTCTGGTTGTAGTTGTTGGATATACAGATAAGTGATGATTCTAGGATTCTTCGGTATTGCGTGTTGTCTTCTTTGGCGATGAGTCTTGCGTTTCTGTAGTTGATTAAATGGTTGTGTAAATTTCGGTGTTGAACACAGGCATTTCTTGAGTCGTCAGATCTGCCTGCGTACTGGTGTTCTGAAATGCGTGTTTGGAGGTCTCTGGATGTTTCGCCGACGTATAATTTGCTGCACCCATTACAAGGGGTTGTGTATACCCCTGCCGGCGAAACATCCAGAGACCTCCAAACACGCATTTCAGAACAACACTCAATACCGAAGAATCCTGGAATCATCACTTATCTGTATATCCAACAACTTCAACCAGAACAACGGCTTCTACAACATAGCTGACTTTTGCCAAGAAACTTCTTCAACCCCTCCCACCTAGAACTCAAGAATGGAACACTACAGGTCCTTTAAGTCACACAAGGTTTTAAACTATCACACTACTTTTAAGACTGTCACATGCAGCATTCTCCACCTGACCCAACATTCTCCCCCCTGACCCAGCATTCTCCACCTGACTATACCCTATATATTCATGTTACTCATTTTCCAGGTAGATCTGTTGTGACTCGATAAAGCCCACTGCGTGGGCGAAACGTTGTCAATAAAGGATCATATTATACTGCTAATGGGTTTATTTTTCCAAGACGAGAGTGGCCGATGCGAAGACGGGAGAGTGTAGTCTCCCAACCTCAACATTGGTGACAAGAAGGCCAGAAACCTATACTCGGTTTATGTTATGTAGCAGGTCAGACCAGCATTGTTGCCAACAGGTGCGAAGGTGGGTAGCAATGACCGCAAAATAGTCCGTGAATGGAACACCTCTATATGAAACTGGAAGGTCATGTACTGCTAACCTCGCAGCAGACTGCCTGTTCATTGCCCTGTACGTCAACATGACCAGGGACCCAACAAAAAACAATATCTTTGTGCTTGCTAGAGATACGGCGTAACCAAAGTTGGATACGAAGAACTAGGGGGTGAGGTGTATCAAATTTTCGGATAGCCTGTAAAGCACTAAGGGAGTCTGAAACGACCACAAATGGTGACGCAGGCATAGATGCAGTACGGATAAGTGCCACAAGAATGGCATACAATTCAGCCGTAAATATGCTAGCCGAGGTTAATAGATGCCCTCGCACGACGCTGTCCGGAAACACTGCTGCGAATCCGACGCCGTCAGATGACTTAGAACCATCGGTATACACTGCGATGGCATGGGAATGAGAATGGAAGGGGTCTAGTAAAAAGAGCGAGAAGCCGCCGTAGGTAGTTGGACTTTCGCGCAAGGCAGAGGAAAAGAACAGACACGGACAGCAGGAACTTCCCAAGGGGGTAGGGGAAAGGGAGATGCCACATGAACATAGAAAGGTGGTAGCTGAAGGGAAGACAAGAGCGAATGTAGACGAAGAGAAAAGGGACGAAGTAAACAGGGTCGACGAACATATAAAGAGCGTCTACTAACATCTGTGACAATCCTATACATGGAAGGATTGCGGAGGTCATGAGAGCGAACATAATAGCGAAGGCAATGTGCATCACGACGATCGGACAAGGAAGGAATGTTCGCTTCTACACAGAGGCTCTCAACCGGGAAAGAACGAAATGCACCAAGGCATAAACGCAATCCCTGGTGATGTATGGGATTAAGGCTGGAAAGAGTAGCAGGAGAGGCTGCCGAATATATCTGGTCACCATAATCGAGTTTCGATAAAATTAGGGCTGAATGCAGGCGAAGTAGAGTTCTACGATCAGCCCCCCATGAAAGATGTGCGAGGGTTTTAAGGAGGTTCAGCCGGCTATGACAAGTCGCCTTCAGAGAGGTAATGTGAGGTTTCCAGGACAATCGACGGTCAAACAGGAGGCCGAGAAACCTGACTATCACGTTCTGGGATACGTGAGCCGTATAGGTACAATGGATGATCAGAGACCACTGAACGTCTAGTAAACGTAATTTGATGAGTTTTGCCACTAGAAAATTTAAACCCGTGAGTGGTGGCCCAATCGGAAAACCGGTTGATGGCATGCTGGAGGGAAACTGCAATGAGGTGACAGTCATCACCCGCACAAGCTATAGCAAAGTCATCCACATAGAGTGATGACCAAATATTGGATGGGAGAACAGATGCCAGATTATTTATAGCAAAAAGAAAGAGTGTTGTGCTCAGAACACATCCCTGGGGGACACCTTCAGCTTGGATAAACTCCGGGGAAAGCTCATTACTAACCCGGACATGGAAATGTCTTTCAGTTAAGAAGACCTTAAGAAAAAATGGTAGATTGCCACGGAGGCCTAAGGAGTGGGCCTAAGCCAAGATATTATACCTCCAAGTTGTATCATAAGCCTTCTCAAGGTCAAAAAAGATGGCGATAACTGAGTGGTTATTAGCAAAGGCATTACGAATATACGTATCCAAGCGCAGTAAAGGGTTAATGGCAGATCGGAACTTACGAAAGCCATATTGACTAGTGGAGAGACTACTGTGCATCTCTAAATACCACATCAAACGTCTATTAACTAGACGTTCCATCACCTTGCAAACTGCACTGGTAAGAGCGATGGGACGGTAGTGGGAGGTATCATGTCCCGTAGTACCCGGTTTGCGAAAAGGGAGAACAATAGCAAACTTCCACAGCTGGGGAAGAACTCCTTGCGACCATATGAGATTAAAGAGTCTTAAGAGGACAGTAAGAGCAGACTGATGTAAATGCTGTAGCATATGAATATGTATGCCGTCTGGCCCAGCTGCCGATGATCAGCAAGTGGAGAGTGTTGCCTCCAGTTCTTGAAGGGTAAAAGGCACATTATAAGATTCTTCTCTGAAAGAAGAAAAAATATAAGGGCTTTAACTCGCTGGCAGACTTAGAAGAAAGGAACGAGGGGCATAGATGGAGCCCCTGAGAAATTCGGACCAGATGATTACCAATTTCAGTGGCAACGGCAAGAGGGTGTGCTATATCGACACCGGCAACTCGAAGAACAGGAGCCGAGTAGGGGGAGAATTTAACACTCAATTTCCGCACTTTCTTCCAGACTGCACTCATCGAGGAAGCCAAAGTGACGGTGGAAACGTAATCCCGCCAGCAAGTGCGTTTAGCGTCGCGGATGACACTTCGAGCCATTGCTCTCTTCTGCTTAAAATCAAGGAGTCTCTCTGTGGTTCTGTTATACCGATACCTGCCCCATGCAGCACGTTTCAAACGTACTGCCCGAGCACAAGCAGGAGACCACCAAGGCACGCATTTCTGAGAATGCTTGCCCAAGGTTTGGGGGAGAGAATGTGAAGCTGCGAGGAAGACGGAGGACGACAAGAGATATAAAACCTCATCAATGGAGGACGAGGAAGGAGCCTCATGAAAGGCAGAACGATGTGTGTAAAGGTCCCATTTCGCCCGGTCAAATTGCCAGCGTAGGTTACGAAAAGGTGGAGAATACGAAGGGGACATGAGGATGATTGGAAAATGATCACTGTCACATATGTCCGGGAGGACAGACGATGTGAAGTCAAGGACAGTTGATTAAGAGCAGATGGAGAGATCGATGCAAGAGAAAGAATGAGTTCGAGGATCAAAATGAGTGGGAGTATCCGTATTTAAAACATGGAGGCGGAGAGAAGCAAGAAATGCCTTCAACTGAACGCCACGGGAGTCACAGTGCGACCCCCCCCCCCCAAAGAAAATGGTGTGCGTTAAAATCGCCAAGTAACAGAAGGGGTGGCGGCAAGGAAGAAACCAGAAAATCAACATCTGGGATAGACAATGCCCGTGAGGGGGAAGAGATATAAAGAACAGAGTGTATACCACTTATTCAAGTGGATACGGGCTGCGGCGTAATGTAGAGAAGAATGAACATAGAGCTGACTGTATGGAATACCAGTGCGTATAAGAGCACTTTCGTTAAAGGTTCCATCGGAAAAAGGATCCGATGAATATAACAAATCATAGCCTGAAAAGGGACGGATAACAGTGGATTGTAATTTGGGTTCTTGCAAATAGACCCCAACAGGGGAAAACTGGGAGAGCAACACCTGAAGTTCACCCCGGTTACCCCTGAGGCCTCGGATATTCCACTGCAAATAAACTATGATTTATGAACATAAGAACATAAGAATGGAGGAACACTGCAGAAGGTCTACTGGCCCATACAAGGCAGGTCCTTATCAAAACCACCACTACCTAAGAATTTACTCCCATACTTACGACACCAATCAAATCCAGCCCCTCCCACTCATATATTTGTCCAATCTCTTTTTAAAGCCACCCAAGGTCCTAGCCTCTATCACCCTACTTGGAAGATTGTTCCACGCATCTACAACTCTGTTCGAAAACCAGTACTTGCCTATGTCCTTTCTAAATCTAATTTTATCCAATTTAAATCCGTTATTTCTGGTTCTTACTTGGTTCGATATCCTCAGTATTTTATTAATATCTCCTTTGTTTATGCACATCATCCACTTGTACACCTCGATGATATCTCCCCTCATTCTACGTCTCCCAGAGAGTGGAGATTCAACGCTCTAAGTCTATCTTCATACGGGAGATTTCTTATATGAAGAGAAAGATACAAGTCGAAGTTAGAGGTATCTATGGACTAGGGTTAGAAAAGTCCACGTGTGGAGGCAGCGGAAGACCTGTAATCAAAGAAGGAGTGGGACGCTGTGAAGGAAGGAGGAGTGTAGACGGAGAAAAGAGAGGAGGAGGAACCGGAGGTGGAGCGGTGTCCATAAACGGTTCAGTCTCTGTAAATAAATTTTGTGATAGCTTCCAGTGTTTCGGAAGACAAAGATGCAGAATGTGGGACTACATTAGAAATGGAAGGAGGAGAGTGAGCAACCATCGGGAGACTATAGACTGTACTAAAGTAGAGGGCGAGGAGATGGAAGAGGAGACTGTCGAAGGGGCTTGGGAGGGGACAGGAGTGGAAGCGACCTGGGGAGGGGCAGTCAAGGAAAAAACTTATGAGGGGACAGGGGATGAAGACATTGAACGAGGAGGAGGATGAACCTCCACACATTACAGAACTAGTCGGTGGTGAAGAACCCGGCAATGGGGATATTTTGCCGGACATATGAGAAGAAGGGGGGCAGTGAGGATTAGGTGGTGGACGAGGGCGTGTAGACACAGAACTGTGCGAGTGAGTAGAGGAAGGGGTGTGGACAGTATGGAATGCCGAGGTAGGGACCTCGGAGCCAAGAACAGCAAAAGGATTCGAGACGGGTGACTGAGGATGGGGCGACCACAGAGAAAGCCGTGGAAGTTGGGACCCCAGAAGTGGGGGGACATTTAGCAATACAAGAATAGGAAATACAGGGAAGTCTCCCTTGAAGGCGTAGATGAGAGACGGCCATAGCATATGAGAAGCCTTCCGCCTCTTTGAGACAACGGATTTCCCGCTCATTTAGGTAAACCTGACAACAGCGAGAGTACGATGGATGCGCCTCATGACAGTTAAGGCAAGAGGGAGGTAGATGACAAGAAGGACTGGCATGGTCGTCGGCACCACAGACTGGGCATTCGACCATGGACCTGCAATATGTCGCTGGATGACCAAAACCCCAGCAGTTTCTACACTGTTGCAGTGTAGGGGTCACCTTTCGAACTTGTAACCAGTGACCTGCAATGTAGACCGAGGGTGGAAGTTCACGGCAGTCAAATGTTAAATGAGCTATGGTCATAAGGAGAGAAAGATCGTGAGCTTTTCCAGCATTCTGGACCGTGATGATGCGAGTGCCGATCTTGAGAGCATGAAATGAGATATGTTTACCTACATGTCATAGGAGAGCTTTACCAATACTATGATCGGAAAGATAGGTAGTTGGAGTAGTCGGTCTTAGAGTAAAAAACTTTGTCCATTGCGTAGTATGAAGCAAAGTGTTTAAGGGGAGTGAGTGGCGAGCTGGTCGTTTCTGAGATGAATGAGAAGGAAGTGTCGAATCGTCATGTAAGCGTCTTGGTCGTTTTGATGTGGGACCAGAGGTGGTCCGACGTGTGACAGGCGAGCAATCCGAAAATTGCTGCACCATAGAGGGAGAAGCCGGTCAGAGAAGAGCAAAGGTCAGACGTGTCAAAAGAGCCGGTCGGAACCCCGGTACCTGAAGCAGGTGACAAACCGGCACCAGCAAGAGGTACGGGGGTATTGGAGGTGTCCGAAGAGTTGTCCATTAACGAGGTAGGGTCAGAACTGGGTGCGGTATCAGGAAGGGGCCCGGGGGTAGTAGGTTCACGGATTGGGTCGTCCATGGTTAGGTTACTTCTTTCTTTTTGTTTTAAGAAAAAAAAAGAAAGAAGAAAAGAAAATAAAAAGAAAAAAAGGGGGGAACGTAGAGGAATAGCTCCTAGGAGGAATGAAAGGGGCATAATTCCCCCTCCATGCCCAAGAGGACCCAACACCTCAAGTAGTGCAGATGCTGCATGGAACCCGTGCCATACCCTACCCTTCATGCCAGTAAACCAACAATCCGAGATAGCAACCTCACATCCACCGAGCCACCTCAGCGGACAAAAGAGAGGGCGGCCGGATATCCTCCACAAAGCATACCTCCTTCGGCCACCACCCCCTGAATCCGAAAGGTGGTCTCCAGAGATACACCCGTCGCCCGAAAGATACCCAAAGCCACCCCCAGGAGACCGGAGAAGGATCGGGACATCCCCAGGCGATCCAGATTCCACGGCAAACTACATCACCGCCAAGAACCTCAACAGAATGGGATGGACCACGGTACCCTTCCCCCTACCTAGGAACTAGAATGCCTGTGGAGAGAAGCTCCCAGGGTAAAAATGGGAAGGAAATAAGGGAGGGATGAGGAGGAGGAGGAGGTGGAAAAGGAAAAGGAAGAATGGGGAAGATAGGAAAGGGGAGGGGGCATTGGGGGGTAATTAGGTTCAGTCTGAGGAAGAAGACCAAGAGGTCCAATTCCTCAGACCGATAGCCTATTTACCTTGACAAGGAGGCCCCCTTAAAGAGGAAAAGCAACAGTAGTTCCCCTTCATGATGGGACTGGAACTTTCCTGACAGCGTACCTTTATGATGGGACTGGAACTTTCCTGACAGTGTACCTTCATGATACCTGGAGTCTACCTGGAGGGCATTCCGGGGATCGACGTCCCCGCGGCCCGGTCTTGACCAGGCCTCCCGGTGGATCAGGGCCTGATCAACAGGCAGTTACTGCTGGTTGCACGTAGTCCAACTCCGAACCACAGCCCGGCTGATCTATCTGG
>WNWK01059054.1:0-10288 GCA_009830355.1 Cherax destructor | reverse complement strand
ACCAACACACCACCTACCAACTTTCACTCACCTCACCACACAATCCAACACATGTAAATGAATGGTTCAGAGAACCGACGAGTTGATAAATTAGCACATATGCAACACTTGGGTATCTTTACTGAGGAAACGTTTCGACACAGTGAAGCTCATCAGTCCATACAAGGAGAATCGTGAAGAACAGGAGGAGTTTGAGGTGTCAGTCCCTCAACTTTGACTCAAGGTTGAGGGACTGACCACCTCAAACTCCTCCTGTTCTTCACGATTCTCCTGTATGGACTGATAAAGCCACGTGTGGCGAAACATTTCCTCAATGAATAACCAAATGTGCATATGTGTCTAATTATCAATCAACACATCACCGCACCACCCTACCAACTTTCACCACACAGTCCAGCAGCTCATCACTATATTAGCAGTTGGCCAGACTGGTGACGCCTCCTAGTGCTCGCAATAATCTCATTAAACCTCTAATTAAATTATGCAAATAGGTACCGCAGCCAACTTCTTGCGTCTGGCATGGCAGGTCGACCGAGGCTATATTGCAGTGCGTGTGCCAGATGGCTTCCACATTTGTTAAGTCTTTCCACAATTTTTGTTTATGGTGTACATTAGCATGACAGCAGAGATTGGGTGAGCGAGGCGTGTACTAAAGACCGTGATGGTAGGTGCACATGTACAGCCAGTGATGTGGGAGAGTTGCAGTACATGTTGTACATCTCTTAGTTACACTTGTGAACATTCACCAACTCCGCAGTAGTAGTAAACACCGTGGAAATAGGTGTCGTGACAGTATAGCGAGGTGGTGGTAGTAGAAGTAGTAGTAGTAGTGGTAGTAGTAATAGTTGTAGTAGTAAAAGTAGTAGTAGTAGAAGTAGCAGTAGTAATAGAAGAAGTATCAGTAGTAATAGAAGAAGTATCAGTAGTAATAGAAGAAGTAGCAGTAGTAATAGAAGAAGTAGCAGTAGTAATAGAAGAAGTATCAGTAGTAATAGAAGAAGTATCAGTAGTAATAGAAGAAGTAGCAGTAGTAATAGAAGAAGTATCAGTAGTAATGAAGAAGTATCAGTAGTAATGAAGAAGTAGCAGTAGTAATAGAAGTAGCAGTAGTATAAGTAGTAGTAGTAGTAAAAGTAGTAATAGTAGACGCAGTAGTAGTAGTAGAAGTAGTAGTAGTAGAAGTAGCAGTAGTAGAATCAGTAGTAGTAGTAATAGTAGTAGTAGTAGTAGTAGTAACAGACATTACTTTGCGACTCAGCACATTAAACTGTACCAGATGTATTTTGGTTACTGGGTGATACGAGGAAGGTGTCCCCGTACGCATAACCCCAGCCCTTGTGCCTCATTGCACACGACTGGAATAGTGCAGAGTGCGGCATAAGTTTATAATACAGTTTAATATTAGTGTTGAAGATCTGAAGGGAATCAGAAGAGACATTCGCGAGTCATCATATAGAAACTAATATCCAAATTTCTTCAATAAAACTGCAAATTAGGTATGCATACTGGTCAGTGAGCCTTTCGTAAGTCAGAGTTGTCGGTAAACGAGTATGTCGCTAAGTGAAATTATTTCATATGCGACCTTACACCTTTCAAAGAGGCCAGTATCCTAAAATACACAAGCACATTAAGTTAACAGCACATTGAAGTTAACAGCATGGAAGTTTTGATGCTAATCAGATGTGCCACTCAAAAAATACTGCAAGAAAAAAAAAAATCATTTTTTCTAATTTCCTTAAAAGAAGAATGAGACCTGCACAGGCCAAAATCAATCCAAAATTTTCTCTAAGACTGGCTAGAGTTTAGGAAGTACAATAATTAAGTGCAATGTAACCTTAGTGTACATAACATAAACTTTTGAGGGAAGACACATACATGTTGTAGGTAAATAAAAGAACATTAACTTGATTTAACTCACGATAACAAAATAAAGTAAAAAAAAAAAAAAATTATTTCTGATCAGAAGAGACAATCTTCAAATATTTCACAGATACTAATTTGATAAATGAAAGTAGCAGGTGATAACTGACACAAGCTAACATCCGGAGATTGTTTACCCTAGAGGAAAACACCAGGACTAAAAGTTTAAAGCTGACCAGAAGATGCATTTCCCAGTTGTTGAGCAGAATCCAACAAAATTTGTGCCTACACAATGTAAACCCATGCAACGTTCCACTCAAGATTGATGCAGTTCACAACTGTTGTATTTTCATCAGAAGAAAGCTCTAAAACCGTAGGGGTCACACAGCGCCTGTGAAACGGGAGGCAGACAAATTTGAACCAGGCAATGAGAAGTCCAGTTCCTTGGATCAAGAGCCCCTCACCAGCGTCAAGGCAAAATAAAGTAATGAGATAAAATAATATTAGCCCATTTCAAGATTATAAGTGGCAAAATGGCATCAACACACTCCACTGACTATACCAACCGTCTTCTCAGTCGATACGATACTATTGAAATTTTGCAGCCGATCAGAGGAGCAGCCGATCAGAGGGCAGCCGATCAGAGGAGCAGCCGATAAGAGGAGCAGCCGATCAGAGGAGCAGGCGATCAGAGGAGCCTGTCTCCTCCTGTCCCACGGAAACACAACACGATTAGAGAATGACTTATGTAGCATTGTTCATGGAAATTGTCCCATGACTCTTGTCCAACATATATTGCATAAGCACTGATAATTTGAAACCGATCGAATAAGGCATTCTCGAGTAATCGAAAATTTTGAAAATAACAAGGAAAGTGTTACTGAGAATGTTCTGAAATATAAGAAAGTCTGTCTTTCTTTAAACTTAAAAAGGTTATAAAACCTCGAATTTGTATTTTTTTCCCTTATTATCATCAAGGTTCTACATGTACTAGCATAGGGTATTTACTTAAAAGGTCTTAGGGTAAAAGGAGGACATATTAGGCTAAAAGATACTTACTCAGGTTTAGCTGCTGCATCTGAAAACTTAATTTCCCTTTCACATTCCTCTTAAAGGTTATTTAAACCAACATTATAAAAATAGAGCTATATTAAGAAGTATATACATATAATATACAGGTCTCCACTCCTAAACATATAATCAGCCTTTCCCAAAGCACATGGCTCAGCTGCCACCTTCAACTCTCTTTTCTCAACATTTCTTAACCCTCCAGTGTCTTGATACACTGAAGATCACAGAATGTCATGGTAACATCGATCTACAACCCTTCCCATTACCTTTGGGCACTCATTCAGCCCTGAAGCCAAGATAAGATAAGCACCAACAACAACAGCTCACTCCAGCCGCCATTGTTCTCAGGAAGGATTGTGGGAAGCCAGCATCTCTCTAAGCTCCTCCCCTCAAAACATCCACATCACTTTGCATCCTCTCAACATATCTTAAGTTATTACAATGAGACATGCAACTATATATTAATTAGTTAATAAAATGTGTGCATTATTTATATAACCTATTATATTGAGAAAATCAGTTAATCAGCTCTTTAAGTTTTAAGGCTGCCAAGCCTTTTAACCCTAAGCAGTACTCTGATTAATTCAATATAATTAGGCATTCATGTTATTTAATTACAACAATACATGCTGGGTTCCATAGCCCCCATAACAAGTCCATAATACCCCATAACACCCCCACCTCCAGACGGAGTCTTATAAAGACGGAGTCTTATAAAGACGGAGTCTTATAAAGACGGAGTCTCACAAGCTAGCAGTGTCCCGCAGGATACGGCTAGGGAAAATAAGGTCTTAGCCTAAAGGTGGTAGTAACACTACTAGAGGTTTTACATATACCCCAGCACCATAATTACTCTTCACTGTACAGTTATACAACAAGGTGACATACAACATGGCAATCTACAATCTCATGGCTCCACTGAACCTTCCCAGCATAAACATGCAATTCTGCCCTTACCATACACCAAACAAAACCCATGAATGGAACAGTACTAGAACAGAGTGCAGAGGTTACTAGAAAACAGTTTAACCACATCCCCATACTGAAGGGTGTAACCATTAACTACTTTAGTGGTTATCAACATAATACATTTTTACAATGCAAGGACTACACACAAAGCCCACTGTGAAAGCCAGCACCGACAGGCCTGTGCCTCCGCTGCGGTAAATCCAGCAGGCAACTGGTACTCCAGGATGGCATCTTCCTGATCAGGAGATGAGAGTAGAGCCAAACCCAGAGCAGTCAGGTATACCCCAGGCAGAACTTCACAAAAAACATGTCAAGGTGTCTCTTACGTGGTGGCCGAACCAAAAAGTGAGACTCTCCAGTCAACACCCAAAATCCTTAAATGGTCAGGCACATACCCCCATCTTCCGAGGACTCACTCCATACAGATCCTCCAACCTTATAAGGAGGAACTGCTATAGTACATGGAGGAGATACACGGGACCACTCAGGCAACCGTTGGACCGTTTCGTACTTAGAGCACACCAAGACACAAACAACATACCTCCCTGACTTCTCATGTCACCGAAGGTTGTCAACTCTGCCTCAACTCACAATTATGGAACCCTGACTCCCTTTCTTGCCTGGCTCCAACCATCTCCTTCACAGTTGAATGGCTGGTAGGGAGCACTCAGGCCCGCCAAGAGTTCACCACTGCAAAAACAACAAGGTCAGCACAAGACAAACACTATGTACTAAGCATGCACCATTTATCTACACGAGACATCTAGAAAGTGCATCAGCAACCACATTTTCTGAGCCTTTTATATATTTAACTTCCAAATTGAAAGGTTGCAGGAACAAAGCCCATCTCAAGAGTCTTTGGTTGTGATTTCTCATTCTCTGCAAAAACCTCAGAGGATTATGGTCACTATACACTACTACAGGATGAGGGGAAGCACTGAGATAAACCTCAAATTTTTGTACAGCCAACACCAAGGCTAAAGCTTCCTTCTCCACGGTTGCATAACCACGTTGATGCTTTTTTAACTTAGCTGAGTGGTAACAGACTGGTTGCAGGCTCTCCTTCTCATCACCCTGCAACAACACTGCACCTACCCCTACATCACTAGCATCCACTTGTAGGGAAAAAGGGCATTCAAACTCAGGACTTTTCAAAATAGGAGCATTCCCTAATAACAGTTTCACATGTTCAAAAGCCCTGTCACATTTGCTGTCCCAGTTAAACTGAACTTTGGGACTGGTCAAGGTTGTCAGTGGTGACGTTACTTGGGAAAGGTTGGGACAGAAGCGTCTGTAATAACCCACCATGCCCAGGAACCTCATCACTGCTTTCCTATTTTGCGGCCTAGGAAAATTTACAATGGCCTTCACTTTAGCATTAATTGGGGCCACTTTGCCCTGACCAACTACATAACCTAGGAACTGTACACTTGCTTGGCCAAACTCACTTTTACTCAGATTAATGGTTAAGTTGGCTTGGGCCAGACATTCAAACAATTTCCGTAATCTTACTAAGTGAGTATCCCACTGACTACTGAACACCACAATGTCATCTAAGTAGGCCCGTACACCATCCAACCCCCTTATTACAGTATTTATACGACGTTGGAAGGTGGCAGGGGCATTTCTTAGCCCGAAGGGGAGTACATTATATTGAAATAACCCATCTGGAGTGACGAAGGCTGAAATTTCCTTTGCTCGCTGTGTGAGGGGTATCTGATAATACCCTTTAAGTAAGTCCAGTTTACTCACAAACTTTGCCCCTCCCACTGCATCAATCACATCATCCATGCGTGGCAAAGGGTAACAGTCAGCCTTCGTTACCTCATTTACTCTGCGATAGTCAGTGCACATGCGCATAGATCCATCAGGTTTGGGAACCATCAGGCATGGAGATGCCCACTGACTCTCGCTAGGCACTATAAACTGGTTTTCAAGGAGAAATTTCACTTCTTCCTCCATGTGTCGTTGTTTTGTTGGGTTCATACGGTAAGGAGCTTGCTTTATTGGAACAGCCTCCCCGACATCCACATCATGGGGGGGTAATTTACTGACTTTAGGAATATCCCCAAACAAGGTCGGAAATTCCTGGAGTAACTGAACCAAGTCACAAGCTCCCTGTACGCTGAGTCCCTTCATGTGTGCCAAGGGATTTTGCAAGATGGCTGAATTGCACAGCCTTACCTCTGTCGTTACAGGAAGTTTTTCAGTATCATCACTCTCGACTTGAATGGCGGCAACTCCCGCCCTAGAATGGTACCGCTTTTAAAAGGTTAATTGCATGATCCTGTCTGACTTGCGCCGGCCAGGCATCTTAACTACATAATTAGGCCCAGACCTGCCTGTGACAACAAAGGGTCCATCAAAACGTGCAGCCAAGGCATGTCCTGGAACTGGTTCCAAGGCTAACACTTCCTCTCCAACACTGAAGGAGCGAGGGGCCGCCCGTCGGTCGTACCGCTGCTTCATGGACCTCTGGCTAGCCTTAAGGTTGTCCGCTGCTATACGTCTCGCCTGGTCCAATCGTTTCCTGAAAAGGATAACATCTTCCGGCGGGGAAGCCCCATCTGCACCGCCCAGCCAATGCTCCTTGAGAACGGTAAGTGGCCCCCTCACTGGATGACCATATACAAGCTCAAAGGGACTGAAACTGAGAGATTCCTGGGTGCTTTCCCGCACGGCAAACAAAAGAAAGGGAATTCCCTCGTCCCAATCACTAGAGTTATCCATGCAATAAGCTCGCATCATGGTCTTAAGGGTTTGATGAAATCTTTCCACTACCCCCTGAGATTGAGGGTGATAGGCAGTTGAAAATTTAGGCTGTACTTCTAACCCCTTTAACACATTTCTAAATAGTTTTGAAGTAAAGTTAGACCCTTGATCGGTTTGTACCTCCCGAGGAAAGCCAACATGAGAAAAGAACTTCATCAAAGCCCTTAAGACTACACGAGCTGTAATCTTACGTAGAGGAACTGCTTCCGGATACCTGGTAGTGGAACAAATAATCGTTAGTAAATAATTATTTCCCATTCTGGTCCTTGGGAGCGGACCAACTACATCCACTACCAGCTTGCTGAAGGGTTCACCTGGTGCTGAAATGGGCTGAAGGGGAACAGGTTTAATGTTCTGATTAGGTTTTCCTATAAATTGGCAGGTATGACAGGTCTTTATATATTCCCCTACCGTCTCCCACAGCCGAGGCCAGAAGAAGTGCCTGGAAACCCTAGATACCGTTTTAGCAATACCTAGGTGGCCACCTAGAGGTGTGTCATGCGCTAAGCTAAGAACATGGTTTCTATAAGGCTCAGGCACCACAACCTGGTGACAAAATTTTGGCTCTCCTTCTACTGGTGCTGCAATCGCAGGTGCCTTCTTCATTAAAATACCTTTCCTGAAATAGAAACATTTACTTAAACGTAAAGATTCCTCCTCAGTCACAGCTGAGGCTCTAATTGATTTCAGAGAGTCATCACTCCCCTGTGCAGCAATTAATTGCATCATAGTAGGCCCTATTTCCTTCTCACCTCCTCCCTGATTTACGCACTGATTAGGCTCGACTCTAGTTGGGGCGTCCTTTTCTTCTGTTGACTGCAGCTCAACATCAGAGAATAGGGTTTCCAAACCTAAGTCTTCACCATCCTCAGGAGAAATATCAGGATTACCCTTGGTAGCCTTGTCACGAGACATACTTCTTGTGATGGCACCAACAGGGAAAAGGTCTGGCAGGGTTTCCCTAGCCTTCTCCTCCCAAACTTTGGGATCTGGTACTCCCCACACTAGTGGCTCCTCACTGTCTAACAGACCCATTACGTTATTCCCCAATAAGAGGTTAACTCCTTCAAAGGGAATCTCATCAGTAATACCTACAGGGAGATAGCCCACTTGGTAAGAGGATTCTACCCATAATTTGTGTACCGGTGCTCTTATGGCCGAACCTGTAATACCCTTCAATAAGATATCTACCCCAGTGTAGGTATCATTAGACACTGGTAACACCCCAGCACGTAATAAGGAGTAGGTGCTACATCCATCCCTCAAGGACAACAGGTTCTCTACTCTGCCCACATCCTTATGCAAGGCAACTGTAGACTTACTAGCAAAAACCTGCATCCTGGGGTCTAGACCCCCCAAAGACTCCTCCACACTTTGGGTTGAAGACTGAATGCAGGCAACTGGGTGTGTCCTTTTCTGATCTCGCAGTCTAGAAAAGCAATACTTTTGCTTGTGTCCCGTTTTGTTACAGTAGTAACAGGTATAATTCTTAAGGGTATTTTTACTGTTTGGTGTAGGACTAGTACTGTGTGCTCGAGGAACTGAAACATTATTTGATGGTCTAGGTAAACTTTGAGCTCCAGCTGACTTACCTTTCCCTTCTGTTTGAGAGGGTGCCTCAGCCTTCATTTGTCCCTGAAAATTCTTGTCCCACCTACCTTTATGACCGTAGGATTTGGAATAAGGTTTAGAAAAGACAGGGAAATTTTTTGAATGAGCATGACTGTTTTTACCTACCAATTCCCTATGAGCTAAGAATCTGTCACCCAAATCCATTGCTGCTGAAAGATTATCTGGGTTTCTGTCCTCCAAATATTCTCTAAGGTCAACAGGGATTGCATTGTACAATTCCTCATGAACAATTAGGTCTACTAACTTCTCATAGTCCTTGTTCACTCCTTTTGAACAAGCCCACTTCTTAAACAGGAACAGTTTCTCATTCCCTAACTCAGTTAAGGTCTGCCCCTCCTGAAATTTTTTACTTCTGAACCTTTGCCTATATTTCTCAGGTATCATTTGGTATGCAAGCAATACTACCTCCTTTACTTTCTCATAATCAGAAAATTCTCCTTCTTCCAGAGTCTCTACTCTCTGAAAACCTTTGCCTACAAGCTGTGTGCGAACTAGGGTAGCCCATTTCTGTTTGGGCCATCTTTGCTCCTTTGCAGTCTTCTCAAAAAGGAAAAATATCTGTCTGGGTCATTCTCTGTAAACTTAGGGACAAAATTTGCAGCTTTAGTTAGGTTAAAGTACTGCTCAGGCCCTTGGTCTAACCTCTCTAACCCTTACTACTCTCTCCTGAGTTTCTAAGAATTTTGTCCTAGCTGCCATCAAAGCTATCTCAAGTTTCATCATCGCTTCCTTATTACCTGGAGGAGGTGATTCCTCCTGTTCACTGTTAACAGACATGTTTACTGATGAATTATTTACCTCCTCACTGAAGCCAGAAAATTCTAAAGATTCAGCTTCTGACATATTTATCCTTAAATTCCTGCACAGCATCAATGGACAAGGTCTTTACACAGGTACATAAAAATAACACAAGTTCTAAAGGAAAAATCTTCACATGGCACTCTACCATAACCACAAACAAAATGTGTTACTCAACTTTAATCCCCACTCTGGAGAAAACAACCTGTAAACTAATACATGAACCTTCCACTGACACCACCAAGTAATTTTACAAGGTAAATTTTACAAGGTAAATTTTATCCTACCAAAACATGTGACTCATAACCCTATCTCATACCAGTACATCTCAAAGAATGTTTTGAGTTATTTTAACAGTCAAATAACTCTCCCGGTTAAGGCCCCCATGTTATGTTATTTTCCCTTTTATCATCAAGGTTCTACATGTACTAGCATAGGGTATTTACTTAAAAGGTCTTAGGGTAAAAGGAGGACATTATTAGGCTAAAAGATACTTACTCAGGTTTAGCTGCTGCATCTGAAAACTTATTGGTCCTTCACATTCCTCTTAAAGGTTATTTAAACCAACATTATAAAAATAGAGCTATATTAAGAAGTATATACATATAATATACAGGTCTCCACTCCTAAACATATAATCAGCCTTTCCCAAAGCACATGGCTCAGCTGCCACCTTCAACTCTCTTTTCTCAACATTTCTTAACCCTCCAGTGTCTTGATACACTGAAGATCACAGAATGTCATGGTAACATCGATCTACAACCCTCCCATTACCTTTTGGGCACTCATTCAGCCCTGAAGCCAAGTTAAGATCAGCACCAACAACACCAGCTCACTCCAGCGCCATTGTTCTCAGGAAGGGATTGTGGGAAACCAGCATCTCTTAAGCTCCTCCCCTCAAAACATACACATCACTTTGCAATCCTCTCAACATATCTTATGTTATTACAATGAGACATGCAACTTAATATTAATACTTAATTAAATGTGTGCATTATTTATATAACCTATTATATTGAGAAAATCAGTTAATCAGCTTTAAGTTTTTAAGGATGGCCAAGCCTTTTAAACTCCTAAGCAGTACTCCTGATTAATTCAATATAATTAGGCATTCATGTTATTTAATTACAACAATACATGCTGGGTTCCATAGCCCCCATAACAAGTCCATAATACCCCATAACAG
>WNWK01059053.1:0-10289 GCA_009830355.1 Cherax destructor | reverse complement strand
TACAGGGAATCGAAAAGGTAGATAGTGACAGGATGTTCCAGAGAGGGAACACAGAAACAAGGGGACACAACTGGAAGCTGAAGACTCAGATGAGTCAAAGGGATGTTAGGAAGAAATTCTTCAGCCATAGAGTAGTTAGGAAGTGGAATAGTCTAGCGAACGATATAGTGGAAGCGGGAACAATACATAGTTTTAAGACAAGGTATGATAAAGCTCATGGAGCAGGGAGAGCAGAGACCCAGTAGCGGACAGCGCAGAGGCGGGGCCAGGAGCTGAGTCTCGACCCCTGCTACTACAATTAGGTGAGTACAATTAGGTGAGTACACACACACAGACACACACACACACTCTATGAATCGACTCCTGCAGCCACAAATAGGTGAGTACAAATAGGTGAGTACACACACACACACACACAAAGACTGCAAACCTCACTCAAAGAAAAAGATCTTGGGGTGAGTATAATACCGAGCACATCTCCTGAGGCACACATCAATCAGATAACTGCTGCAGCATACGGGCGGCTGGCAAACCTAAGAATAGCGTTCCAATACCTCACTAAGGAATCATTCAAGACTCTGTACACCATATACGTCAGGCCCATACTGGAGTATGCAGCACCAGTTTGGAACCCACACCTGGTCAAGCACGTCAAGAAATTAGAGAAAGTGCAAAGGTTTGCAACAAGACTAGTCCCAGAGCTAAGGAGATTGTCCTACGAAGAAAGGTTAAGGGAAATCGGCCTGACGACACTAGAGGACAGGAGGGTTAGGGAAGACATGATAACGACACATAAAATACTGCGAGGAATAGATAAGGTGGACAGAGACAAGATGTTCCAGAGAGGGGACACAGAAACAAGGGGTCACAATTGGAAGTTGAAGACTCCTATGAGTCAAAAGGATGTTAGGAAGTATTTCTTCAGTCATAGAGTTGTCAGGAAGTGGAATAGCTTAGAAAGCGACATAGTGGAGGCAGGAACCATACATAGTTTTAAGACTAGGTTTGATAAAGCTCATGGAGCTGGGAGAGAGAGGACCTAGTAGCAATCAGTGAAGAGGCGGGGCCAGGAGCTATGAATCGACCCCTGCAACTACAAATAGGTGAGTACAAATAGGTGAGTACATACACGCATGCATGTACAACAGGACTAGTGTCTAATCGACATGTGCCTAGGACAAAATGGTAACTAACTAACTAACACACACACACACACACACACACACACATATATATTGTGACCACGAACGAGTAGTATTGACTCAATAACAACTCTGCTACCACTCGTTCTTGGTCACAATAATATATATACTGCTTGTGGAGACTAGTACACCAAAAGAGGATAAGAATGAAATTAGCTTAAGGCACCCACACCACGTTATGTCCTCAGGCCAAGATTAACACACCTAGCGTGGCTGGGTGCTTGGTTCTTGTAGGATTCTGTGGTTCAGTGGGTTAAGACGTCATGTGATTTTCGCTCACCACAAGGTAGGGCCAAAACTACATGGGTTCGAATCCTCGGCTAGTCGCAGTGTTGTTATTGATATATATATATATATATATATATATATATATATATATATATATATATATATATATATATATATATATATATATATATATATATATTATATATATATATATATTATATATATATTTTATTTTTTTATTAACACATCGGCCGATTCCCACCAAGGCAGGGTGGCCCGAAAATAAAACTTTCATCGTCATTCACTCCATCACTGTCTTGCCAGAGGGGTGCTTTACACTACAGTTATAAAACTGCCACATTAACACCCCTCCTTCAGAGTGCAGACACTGTACTTCCCATCTCCAGGACTCAAGTCCGGGCTGCCGGTTTCCTGAATCCCTTCATAAATGTTACTTTACTCACACTCCAACAGCACGTCAAGTATTAAAACCATTTGTCTCCATTCACTCCTATCAAATACGCTCACACATGCTTGCTGGAAGTCCACGCCTCTCGCACACAAAACTTCCTTTCCCCCTCCCTCCAACCTTTCCTAGGCCGACCCCTACCCCGCCTTCCCTCCACTACAGATTTATACACTCTCGAAGTTATTTTGTCTCGTTCCATTCTCTCTACATGTCCGAACCACCTCAACAACCCTTCCTCAGCTCTCTGGATAATAGTTTTGGTAATCCCGCACCTCCTCCTAATTTCCAAACTCCGAATTCTCTGCATTATATTCACACCACACATTGACCTCAGACATGACTTCTCCACTGCCTCCAGCCTTCTCCTCGTTGCAACATTCATCACCCATGCTTCACACCCATATAAGAGTGTTGGTATAACTATACTCTCATACATTCCCTTCTTTACTTCCATGGACAAAGTTCTTTGTCTCCACAGACTCCGAAGTGCTCCACTCACCCTTTTTCCCTCATCAATTCTATGATTCACCTCATCTTTCATAGACCCATCTGCTGACATGTCACTCCCAAATATCTGAATACATTCACCTCCTCCATACTCTCTCCCTCCAATCTGATATCCAATCTTTCGTCACCTAATCTTTTTGTTATCCTCATCACCTTACTCTTTCCTATATTCACTTTCAATTTTCTTCTTTTACACACCTACCAAATTCATCCACCAACCTCTGCAACTTCTCTTCAGAATCTCCCAAAAGCACAGTGTCATCAGCAAAAGCAACTGTGACAACTCCCACTTTGTATTTAATTCTTTATCTTTTAACCCACCCTCTTGCCAAGACCCTCGCATTCACTTCTCTTACAACCCCATCTATAAATATATTGAACAACCACGGCGACATCACATATCCTTGTCTAAGGCCCACTTTTACTGGGAAATAGTCCCCTTCCCTCCTACACACTCTAACTTGAGCCTCACTATCCTCATAAAAACTCTTCACTGCTTTCAGTAACCTACCTCCTATTCCATACACCTGCAACATCTGCCACATTGCCCCCCTATCCACCCTATCATACGCCTTTTCCAAATCCATAAATGCCACAAAAACCTCTTTACCCATATCCAAATATATATATATATATATATATATATATGTTTCACTGTAAACATTTGGTCTACACACCCCTTACCTTTCCTAAAGCCTCCTTGTTCATCTGATATCCTGCTTTCTGTCTTACTCTTAATTCTTTCAATAATAACTCTACCATACACTTTACCAGGTACACTCAAAAGACTTATTCCCCTATAATTTTTGCACTCTCTTTTGTCCCATTTGTCTTTATACAAAGGAACAATACACGCTCTCTGCCAATCCCTAGGTACCTTACCTCTTCCATACATTTATTAAATAATAGCACCAACCACTCCAAAACTATATCCCCACCTGCTTTTAGCATTTCTATCTTTATCCCATCAATCCCACCTGCCTTACCCCCTTTCATTCTACCCACTGCATCACGAACTTCCCCCACACTCACAACTGGCTCTTCCACACTCCTACAAGATATTATTCCTCCTTGCCCTATACACGAAATCACAGCTTCCCTGTCTTCATCAACATTTAACAACTCCTCAAAATATTCCCTCCATCTTCCCGATACCTCTAACTCTCCATTTAATAACTCTCCTCTCTTATTTTTAACTGTCAAATCCATTTGTTCCCTAGGCTTCCTCAACTTATTAATCTCACTCCAAATTTTTTTCTTATTTTCAACAAAATTTGTTGATAACATCTCACCCACTCTCTCATTTGCTCTCTTTTTACATTGCTTCACCACTCTCTTAACCTCTCTTTTTCTCTCCATATACTCTTCCCTCCTTGCATCACTTCTACTTTGTAAAACCTCTCATATGCTAACTTTTTCTCCCTTACTACTCTCTTTACATCATCATTCCACCAATCGCTCTTCTTCCCTCCGCACCCACTCGCCTGTAACCACAAACTTCTGCTGAACACTCTAACACTACATTTTTAAATCTACCCCATACATCTTCGACCCCATTGCCTACACTCTCACTAGCCCATCTATCCTCCAATAGTTGTTTATATCTTACCCTAACTGCCTCCTCTTTTAGTTTATAAACCTTCACCTCTCTCTTACTTACTGCTTCTACTTTCCTTGTATCCCATCTACCTTTTACTCCCACTGTAGCTATAACTAAAAAGTGATCTGATATATCTGTGGCCCCTCTATAAACATGTACATCCTGAAGTCTACTCAACAGTCTTTTATCTACCAATACATAGTCCAACAAACTACTGTCATTACGCCCTACATCATATCTTGTATACTTATTTATCCTCTTTTTCTTAAAATATGTATTACCTATAACTAAACCCCTTTCTATACAAAGTTCAATCAAAGGGCTCCCATTATCATTTACACCTGGCACCCCAAACTTACCTACCACACCCTCTCTACATGTTTCTCCTACTTTAGCATATGGTCCCTACCACAATTACTCTCTCACTTGGTTCAAAAGTTCCTATACATTCGCTTAACATCTCCCAAAATCTCTCTCTCTCCTCTACCTCCTCTCTTCTCCAGGTGCATACACGCTTATTATATATATATATATATATATATATATATATATATATATATATATATATATATATATATATATATATGTCGTGCCGATTAGGTAAAACTTGCGATTTTGGCTTAAATAGCAACGCTCACCTTGCCATATAAGACAAGTGAAAATTTGTGTATGCAATAATTTCGCCAAAATCATTCTGAACATAACGAAAAAATATATTTCATTGTGTTTGTTTATTATTAAATTAATGTTAACGTATCTAAAATATATTTAGTTGGGTTAGGCTAAATTAAATTGCTCTTGTTGTAATAAGGTTAGGTAGGTTTTCAAAGTTTCTCTTGGTACAAAATTATAAATTCTTACATTAACATAAATGAAAAAATATATCTTTAAACGTATAAGAAAAATTTTAGAAAGGACTTAATTTTAGATGAGTTCTTGCTAATTGACCAGTTTTACCTAATCGGCACAACATATATATATATATATATATATATATATATATATATATATATATATATATATATATATATATATATATATATATATATATATGATGGGTCCACCTCTGGTACAAATTGTGGGACCCATAGCCTCGAGAAGTGGATAAAAGGCTTCAAGGAAGAATATTTGGATTTCTTCCTGATGCCATTTGAATATTCCACTTCTCCTACCACCCCATCATTATTTTACCAATAGGTATATTTTATTACATAATATGGTACAAAAGATTTGAGATACATTGTTGATATAAAGATGGCATATACAGTACACGAGGTGAGAGATACATGTCTAGTACATATTGTTACATGTTTGTCACTGATTATAATGCGAAAATCTCATCCAGCTCTTCCGAGCTGGGGCGCGTGCCAGAATACAACATGCATTACCCCTCTGAACAGCAGCTCTGAGTCGCTGGAACAGAAAACTAGCTGCCCTGGGATCCCTAGTTACCCTGTTGAGTCTTTTGCCCAGCTCCTTGAGGAACTTAGATGCACTCTTTCCCCATGAGCCAAGGGTCTCTGAGCCTATGGGAACAAACATATAATGATGGGCAAATTCTCCATATTTTCTCGACTTCTGGGACTTCCTGAAGGTGGCAGCTGCCCCTCCTTCCTCCCTGGTGTATTGGAGATAGGTATCAGCCAAGGTAGATGCACATGTGTAGTCCCACACCACCTGCTTGCCGTCTGTCCAGGCTTGAAGGGTGATACCATCTGGACTCTTTTGGCTGCCATCAGATCTGCATAGTTGGGGTGGTTCCCTTACTGCTGGGCATCCGGCTGTTGTGAGGCTCCTCTTGATAATGTTATTAACCTCTTCATGTCTTGCAATCTTTCCCTCGGATTTACGACACACAAGACCATGGTACCCGAATCGGTCTGCTGCTTCACTGCCACAAATACACCTGTGTTCGGCGAGAATAGGGGCGGTAAGTCGAAGGGCAACACCAATGCGGATGGTCTGTGGGTCGAGGCGTGTGCCAAGGCTGGAGTTGGGAACAGCCAAAAGAAAGTCCCCTGCATGAGGAGCTCTCACTGCAAGGAGGCGGGCTCTATCCTTCCCTGACACACTCTGAAGCATTGCTGAGGCTATATTATCTACTATTGGTCCATCCCAGTGCGACTGTTTGTAGTTGTTGGGGGAAGCAGGCCTGGTTTCAGAGCCTGTTAGATTATCCCAGATCCTGGCTCCATCAACGAACTTTTGGTCATGGATTCCAATCGTGTCCCTAAGATGTTCAGGGAGAATTGCTGCTACAAGCCCTCTGGATGCAATGCATGAAGACAGGAAAGCAGGTAGAGCAATCTGAGATGACTTGCGGACACCAATGCCTCCTAGTCTGACTGGGAGTGTAGCTTGGTCCCACTGCCCATCTTCTAGAGCATCCCAGACTTGGTGCTACCACCCCAGACTTGGTTCTACCACCCCAGACTTGGTGCTACCACCCCAGACTTGGTTCTACCACCCCAGACTTGGTTCTACCACCCCAGACTTGGTTCTACCACCCCAGACTTGGTGCTACCACCCCAGACTTGGTTCTACCACCCCAGACTTGGTTCTACCACATATATATATATATATATATATATATATATATATATATATATATATATATATATATATATATATATATATATATATATTATCATAGCACGTAATAAAAGTAGTTTGCTAGATTATGTATTGGTGGATAAAAGGTTGAGGGGCAACGGATATATCGGATCATTATTTAGTTGTAGCTACAGTTAGAGTAAGAGGTAGATGGGACAAAAGGAAAATGGCAACAGCAAGTAAGAGAGAGGTTGTAAAGGGTGCAGCGAGGAGGAGGCTGGAGATGTAGTGTCTAAGGGCAATGTGTGGTGTAAATATTATGCAGAGTTTTGGAGTGTGGAAATTAGGTGGTGTGGAGGTACTAAAAGTATTAGTCAGAAGGCTGAAGAGGGGCTGTTGAGGGGGGTTGGTTATTTAAAGAGAATGGGTCAAAGTAGAATGACTTGAAGACCGTATAAATCTGTAGGGAAAGGAAAGAGGGGTAGGGGTCGTCCTCGAAAAGGTTGGAGGGAGGGGGGTAAAGGAGGTTTTGTGGGCTAGGGGCTTGGACTTCCAGCATGCGTGCGTGAGCGTGTTAGGAGTGAATGGAGACGAATGGTTTTTGGGACCTTACGAGCTGTTGGAGTGTGATCAGGGTAATATTTAGTGAAGGGATTCAGGGAAACCGGTTATTATAGATTTAGCCGAACTTGAGTCCTGGAAATGGGCCGTACAATGCCTGCACTTTAATGGAGGGGTTTGGGATATTGGCAGTTTGGAGGGACTTCTAAACTGTCGTATCTGAGCGCTTCTACAAAGACAGTGATTATGTATGAGTGATTGTGAAAGTGTTGAATGATGATGAAAGTATTTTCTTTTTGGAGATTTTCTTTCTTTTTGGGTCATAATCTGGACAAGTTAGACACAAAATTTATACATTGAACATACATGTAATTTTTAGACTGACTAGACAAAACGTTTATAGACGGAACTTATAGACAGGATAAGCACAAAATTTATAGATTAAATAAACACAGAATTTATAGACATAACAGACAGAGAATATATAGACTTGACAGAGACAGAATAGGTACAGACTTTATAGGAGTAGTAGAAACAATATTATAAGGAGGGATAGTCTTGGTAGTAGCCATAGTCGAACTAGTTGCAGTAGAAGTATACTGGTAGTAATAGTAGTAGTAGTACCAGTAGTGAAAGTAGTGGTAGTATTGGTAATATTCCTCACCCCAGAGAACTCGGTAATATTATTCACTCCAAAAAGTTTGGAATATTACTCACTCCAGAGATTGTGGTAATATTCCTCACCACAGAGAGTTTGGTAATATTCCTCACCACAGAGAGCTTGGTAATATTCCTCACTACAAAGAGCTTAGTGATATTCCTCACCTTAGAGAGCTTGGTAATATTCCTCACCACAGAGGGCTTGGAAATATTCCTCACCACAGAGAGCTTGGTAATATTCCTCAACACAGAGAGCTTGGAAATATTCCTCACCACAGAGAGCTTGGTAATATTCCTCAACACAGAGAGCTTGGAAATATTCGTCACCACAGGGAGCTTGGTAATATTCCTCACCACAGACAGCTTAGTTATATTCCTCCCTACAGAGAGCTTGGTAATATTCCTCACTAAAGAGAGCTTGATAATATTCCTCACAACAGAAAGCTTGGTAATATTCCTCACCTCAGAGAGCTTGGTAATATTCCTCACCACAGAGAGCTTGGTAATATTCCTCACCACAGAGAGCTTGGTAATATTCCTCACCTCAGAGAGCTTGGTAATAATCCTCCCTACAGAGAGCTTGGTAATATTCCTCACCACAGAGAGCTTGGAAACATTCTTCACTACAGAGAGCTTGGTAATATTCCTCAACACAGAGAGCTTGGTAATATTCCTCACCACAAAGAGCTTGGTAATATTTCTCACCTCAGAGAGCTTGGTTATATTCCTCACTACAGAGAGCTTGGAAATATTCCTCACTAAAGAGAGCTTGGTAATATTCCTCACAACACACAGCTTGGTAATATTCCTCACCTCAGAGAGCTTAGTAATATTCCTCACCACAGAGAGCTTGGTAATATTCCTCACCTCAGAGAGCTTGGTAATATTTCTCACCTCAGAGAGCTTAGTAACATTCTTCACTACAGAGAGCTTGGTAATATTCCTCACCACAAAGAGCTTGGTAATATTTCTCACCTCAGAGAGCTTGGTAATATTCCTCACTACAGAGAGCTTGGTAATATTCCTCACTACAGAGAGCTTGAAAATATTCCTCATTAAAGAGAGCTTGGTAATATTCCTCACAACACACAGCTTGGTAATATTCCTCACCTCAGAGAGCTTAGTAATATTCCTCACCACAGAGAGCTTGGTAATATTATTCACCACAGAGAGCTTGGTAATATTTCTCACCTCAGAGAGCTTAGTAACATTCTTCACTACAGATAGCTTGGTAATATTCCTCACCACAAAGAGCTTGGTAATATTTCTCACCTCAGAGAGCTTGGTAATATTCCTCACTACAGAGAGCTTGGTAATATTCCTCACTACAGAGAGCTTGGTAATATTCCTCACTACAGAGAGCTTAGTAATATTCCTCACCACAGAGAGCTTGGTAATATTCCTCACCAAAGAGATCTTAGTAATATTCCTCAACATAGAGAGCTTGATAATATTCCTCACCAAAGAGATCTTAGTAATATTCCTCACCTCAGAGAGCTTGGTAATATTTCTCACTACAGAGAGTTTGGTAATATTCCTCAACACAGAGAGCTTAGTAATATTCCTCAACACAGAGAGCTTGGTAATATTCCTCACCTCAGAGAGCTTGGTAATATTCCTCAACACAGAGAGCTTAGTAATATTCCTCACTACAGAGAGCTTGGTAATATTCCTCACCTTAGAGAGGTTGGTAATATTCCTCACTACAGAGAGCTTGGTAATATTCCTCACCTCAGAGAGCTTAGTAATATTTCTCACTACAGAGAGCTTGGTAATATTCCTCACCTCAGAGAGCTTGGTAATATTCCTCACTACAGAAAGCGTGGTAATGTTACCAGACGTGACGAGAATTATTCGTCGATATCCGGAATATTGGGCACATATGCCCCACAGTGCTCTGGTAGCACATATGCCCCGCTGTGCTCCAGGAGCACATATGCCCCTCGGTGCTCCAGGAGCACATATGCCACACGGTGCTTCGGGAGCACATATGCCCCGCGGCCCTCCGGGAGCACATATGCCCCGCGGCGCTCCGAGGGCACATATGCCCCGCGGCGCTCCAGGAGCACATATGTCCCTCGGTGCTCCAGGAGCACATATGCCACACGGTGCTTCGGGAGCACAATTGCCCCGCGGCCCTCCGAGGGCACATATGCCCCGCGGCGCTCCAGGAGCACATATGACCCACAGACATATTTCTACGGATGCAATTATCGACCTTAAAGACGTCTGGTGCACGGATGGTGCTTATGCCAATGTGGCTCCGGTTCATGAGACGAGAATCTGGTATAGTGGCGTTATGTGTGTGTGTGTGTGTGTGTGTGTGTGTGTGTGTGTGTGTGTATGTGTGTGTGTGTGTGTGTGTGTGTGTGTGTATGTGTGTGTGTGTGTATGTGTGTGTATGTGTGTGTGTGTGTGTGTGTGTGTGTGTGTATGTGTGTGTGTGTGTGTGTATGTGTGTGTGTGTGTGTACTCACCTAGTTGTACTCACCTAGTTGTGGTTGCAGGG
>WNWK01059052.1:0-7500 GCA_009830355.1 Cherax destructor | reverse complement strand
AAAGCCTTTCTTCTAAGGAAGACTGTGTTAAGCTGAACTTCCCTGACAACACCCTGCTGCAGGGTAGGTGTGCATGGCTAATGTCAGCAGTAAATGCACATCCGAAGGCGAGAATCCACTTTGGAAAAAACTCGCACAACTTTGTGTTTGTGGAACAGAACAAAGAACTGATCAGTGATCTACTTAACACAACCTATGGGGATATTAAGCTGCTTCGCCCTCCATCAGACACGTATCACTTTAAAAAAGGGGTCAGTATCATAATATTTGGATACCCTCTCGACATGGACCCATCCCATTTGACTCTAAGCGAGCATATCGGCAAGCCCAAGAGACTTAAAGGAAAATCCCAAATTATTGCCAGTTGGGTAGGCCCTGTGCCCCTCCCCCGAAATATCTGGGTGCCTGGCCTACGTTTCCTACCCATCGACGTGTACTTACCCCCTCAACGTAGGTGTTACAAATGCCGACACTATGGCCATGTGGCAGTAGCCTGTGGAATACTACATTCTTGGTGTGGTAAGTGTGCTGGGAAACATTCCACTAGATAATGCACAGTAGGCCTTGACAGCCAAAAGTATAAGTGCATTAACTGTAAAGAAGAAGGGGTTACAGTTTCCCATAAGGACTGCAGTCGGAACCCAAACAACCTTCGACGTAAAAATGACAACAGTCCTTTAATGCCATTTGAGGACGAGGCCATCCAGTCTACCACAACCAGATATGAGACTGAACCTCTGCAAAGTGTGGACGAGTCCAACCTCCCTGCAGATGATTCTGGTGATACCAGAGTGCCATCCCTGCTAGCACATGTGGAACTACTGATAGTTTACCACCCATACCCATGCCTCCACCTGAATTTTTGGATAAGCATGTCACTCCTCCCAATACACACATCTCCAACAGTCAGACGGACACCACAAATGTAACCCCCCTGGAAGCTGGAGATGAGTCAGATGCACAGGACCCACCCGCAATGAATGATGAGGTAGTCATGTCACAGGCACCAACAAAGAGCACTGATTTAACACCTATAAGGTGTTACAGAAAGAACTAAGTCAGATGAGCCTTCCTCTGGAGAGGCATTTGATTCGCCTGACCTTCCTCAAATTATATCAAACTTGTAGGAAAAAATTGAGCATCTTGAACAGATGCTGACAAGTTTAATAAATATATGTAGTCAAGATGATGCTCCTGAGTGCGTTGATGATGTCAAAAGTGCATCAACAATCTCGGTTCAATTTCAAGCCATTTGTAAGAAAGAAGCCAATGACTCTTGGCTTCAAAAGTTGCCTTGGAACTTGCTGCCAATTTGCCAGAAAATGCTTAGAAATAAAGGTTCTGAAGATAAGCATGTACAAACTATGCTATTTGCTCTTAAGTGTCTGCACACTGTAGGCAAAGCATAATAGTCTTACCATCTTATGAACAAGAGATTGTAATAACTCACTACAATGGATAGATTACAAATCTTTTCATGGAACATTGCTTCTATTAGGAAGCGGTTGCCTGACTTACATCATATTAGTGCAACCAAGAATATTGATGTCATCTGTTTGCAGGAATGTAGACTGAAAGAAGGAGTACCTCGACCAAAGTTGTCTGGATATGCAGCTTATAACTTAAGGTCAACCAACTGTTGTGTGATGTATGTCAGAAAGAACTTGCCACATTCACTCCTTACCCTGCAGAGTCGAGTAAACATGCAGTATCATGGTGTCAGAGTATACGCAGGCGACTTTTCCATAAACATTTTTAATCTTTATGCCCCAGCAAACCAGCTTCGACCTGATGCTTTACCAGATCGCATCAATAGTGAACCTACCCTCATACTTGGAGTCTTTAATGCCAGACATAAGAATATTGGTGGGTCTATAACAAACACCAATGAAACTAAACTAGTGAAATTTCTAAATGAGCATGATAATGTTCGTATTGTAGGCACTACTGAGCCCACTCACATATATGGAGGCATACTATATCTGTACCTTGGATTTAATACATCATATACGATGCATGACTCTGTCATAGTTGATGATCTTCTATCTGATCACTTCCCAAGACTCACAACTGTCAATCTTGATCATGTCTCAAGCAACCAAGGAGCTAAATACAGAAGGAGGAAACTTATTCTCAACCCAGAACACAGAGAAAACTTTATTAACCACTTGGATAAATGGTATAAAGATTATGAGCCCACTGGCACACAAAAATTCAATGATGATTTAGTTACCGCTATTGAGACTGTACTCACAGATCAAGTGGGCAGGAAAATACAACATAAACCTTCCACTAGAAATGACAATAAAAACCAATGTAAATATTATAATGACCCACAGCTACGCAATCTAACACATGCAGCTAGGAGGATTGGTAAAGCATACCGTGAGTGTAGAACCCCAGACCTTCTCAGAACATTCCAAGCTGCACTAACAAATGCAAGAAATAGAAAGCAAGAACTTAGGCAACAGGAATGGGAACAATTCGTTAGTGGATTAAATAGGTCTACCCCTTTAAGTCTTGCATGGAAAGATATAAATAAAATAACCAGGAAACTTTACTGGCAATGTTGCTCATCCCTTTCCACTTGAAAAAGCAAATGACCTCATAAATGACTGGTCCAAAATCTCCAGGCATGAAAACCTGCCATCTCATATTAGAGAAAACTTAGAGAGTGCTTCTGAAGAAATGTTGAAACTGATTAATTTTATGAGCCAAAATATTGATGAGAGTGATTGCCTCTTCACTGAGTATGAATTAGATAACGCATTAACTAAAGGTCGATCAACTGCTCCTGGAGAGGATGGTATAACCTATGATATTCTCAGAACTTTAAGGCATGTGCCTAATAATCCTTTGTTGGCACTGTATAATACCAGTTACATTGAGGGAATTCTTCCTACTTCCTGGACCAATAGTCTCATTGTGCCTATCCCTAAGCCCCAACAGCCTGATACATTTAGACCGATCTCCTTAACTAGCTGTCTTTGTAAAATTTTTGAAAGAATGGTACTTAACAGATTGTACTATAGAATCAGACACCAACTCTCCCCCTCCCTCTATGGGTTCATGAAAGGTAAGAGTGTGCAGAATTGTATCTCCACCTTTCTCACCACACACACCTCTACTAGTTTTACCACATTTCTTGATCTAAAATCTGCATTTGATATCGCGAACAGAACTGTTATACTACATGAACTAGCCAAAATGAATATTGGTGGTAGCCTACTCTGCTGGATAATAGGATACCTGTTAAACAGAGTATCCTCTGTCCTCTACCAAGGCTTTAGAAGCGAGTCTAAAGAAATGTTCCTAGGTACACCGCAGGGAGGAGTTCTCAGTCCCATGCTATTTAATATTCTGATTAATGCTCTACCTGCCTCACCAAAACATATAGCTATAAGCTATGCTGATGACATCATGATCCATACAACAGGGCATAAAAAGATGAGTACCGTTCTTAATGAAGTTCAAGCAATTTGTAATCGACTAGGCCTCGTAATATCTTCCTCTAAAACAAAGATATTAACAAGGAAACGACATCCCCCACCCATCTATTTGCAGGGTGAAAACATTATCTACGTTAAAACTTACAGATATCTTGGTGTAGATGTACCCTTTAACAAATCCACTATACCACAACTAAATATAAAATGCAAAGATAGACTAAATGCTCTTAAAGCTGTTGCTGGCTACAACCCAACTATGGTGCTAATGTGAGAATCGTGAGAATGATGTACATAGCCTATGTTAGGTCCTTAATTGATTATGCTGCTCCCATGTTGATATTAGCTCGAGAAAGTTCTCTCCGACCCTTGGAGTTAATGCAAAATGAAGCTCTCAGAATTATTCTTGGCTGTCCCAAATCTACAAAGGTTCTTAATATGAGGAAGGAGCTTGGTATTACTAGTATCAGTGATAGGATTGTTGAGATTAACACTGTACTTGGTATTAGAATGTTAAGAAATGAACCAGACACTGTCACAATGAATCTTACTAAATGTCTAGAAGTAAATACTCCCAGATCTAAATGGATTGTGAAAACATGCAATTACATTAAGTTTTACAACCTGCATGAATTGTATCACTGTAGACAACAAGAGCATTTCACTCCTCCATGGAAGATGTGTTCATTTAATATCACATACCTGCAAGTCCCTCCCAAGAAGCTCATTTTCCCGCCTTGGCTACCCTTCCCATTTCATAGACTCTGCTTTCTCTCGTGCCAAACGGACTTTCTTCTCTCCTAAACCCTCTACTCCTGGGAACTCTCCAGTCCTCTGCCTTCCCTACATCTCTGGTCTCTCTAATCTCAACAACTCTCTCCGTTCCTTAGACATCAAACTTACCTTTCGCCAGACTAACACTCTTCGCACTAATCTAGTTCATACCTCCCCTCCCTCTATAGATTCTCCTGGTGTTTACTCTATTTCTTGCTCCTCCTGTCCTCTTCAGTACTTTGGAGAAACTGGCCGATCTCTTTCTGACAGACTTAGGGAGCACAAAAATAGTGTTAGGCTTGCCGACACTAATAATGCTCTTTTCTGTCATGTCAGAGATCACAGTCATCCTATTGACTGGTCTTCTGCTAAAACTGTCTACCCTACGTCCAACTTTCACAGTCGCCGTCTGGTTGAATCCTCCCTTATACACAACTTTCCCTGTATGAATCTTAGCCCTGGCTTTGTCTCTGTTGATGCTTTCCTCTCTCATTACATTGTTAAATGCTCCAAACTTCAGAACACCCGTGACTTAACCTGATTCCTTCCCCTTCTTTCTCTTCCCCCTTCTCCTCTTTCTCCTTTCTCCTCTGGGTTCTCTTTCTTTTCTTTTCTTTTGCCTTGTATTTGTCCTCTATTTTATTTAATTTTTCCCCACTGTGTTCTTGTTCTTACCCTTGCGGGCCGCCAGCGTCTTTGCAGTGCTCCTTTCCTAGTTTATGACTGTCTCCACTACTACTACCACTACCACTACTACCTCCATTACCCCTCCACCACTTTCTTGTGCCCTCCCCTGTCTGCCTGCCTATAAATACCCCTTCCACCTGTCCTTCGTGTTAGTGTGACTTTGTAAATGGTCCAAGTCGGACCGAAACGTCGTCGTAAGCTCCTCTCCTTTTATATGTGCGGGTTGTATGTGTATGCTACACTTTATTCGGCCTCCCGACCAAAGAACCAGGTACTAAGGATTTACTGATCAGTACGGGCCCCGTCGTTATATCAGTACCTGGGTTCATTGGCCAACCATAGATAAGCCCACCAAAGATGTGAAGCAACATTGTTCACTTGTGACGCTGGTGTTGGCAGACTTGTTGGGCTGCTGGTCGCTCACGGTGCTTTCTCAGGTTTTATAATTTCTGCCTCCTTTGATCAGCGTGTTGTACACTTGCTCTTACATTACTGTACATATTGTAAATACCAACTTGCTTATTTGGTGAAGGAAATACAATTCATATAATAATAATATTAATAATAATAATAATAATAATAATAATAATAATAATAATAATAATAATAATAGTTTATTTGGACATGATACAAAGAATTACATTTGGTTATTGAGATTACATGAGGTGTACATGCCTAAAGCCCCTAATATGCAGGGCATTTTGGGCATTTTGGGCATATAACTGCTGTTGTCTTTTGCTTGCTCCACTATTTATTCAATTATGGCAAGGTGTGCAAGCCATTCTACACCTGTGTTCATAACAGAGCTCCTCACGTATAATCTGCGGACGACTTGAGCCAGCACTGCCAGTGCAAGATTGTTATGTACTACAAGATCCTACCTACCTTGAATTGGGGAAGGTTATGCACCTTCTGAAGCTTTCCTTTAGACTCAACATGCGGATGTTCACTCAGTTGCCACGATATTAAACAACATAACAAATCAGCCAATCATGAAGCAGCACTTTAACTTAGTGCCTAAAAGCATGCAGACATGGTAGCATGCAGACATGGTCAAGGGGTTCAGTTGTTGTTCAGATCAAACATCAGAATGGCTGACCGTGGAATGATTGTTGGTGTCAAACGGGGTGGTCTATCTCAGAAAATGCTGATCTTGAGATTTTCATGTACAACAGTATTTAGAACTTTCAGAGAATGGTGTGTAAAATACAAAACATTAAGTGAGGGGGCAGTTTTGTGGGCGAAAACGAGTTGCTAATGAGAGAAGTCAGATTAGAATGACCAGATTGGTTCAATCTGAAAGAAAGGCAAAAGTAACTCAAATAACCAAACATTTCTGGATGCACAACACTTCGTGCCATGAAATGGATTGAAACAGTAACATAAAACCACACCAGTTTCCACTCCTTACAGTTAAGATCAGTTAACTGAGGCTACAGTGGGCACAGGCACACCAAAATTAGACAGTTGAAAACTGAAAAAACGTCGCCTGGTCTGGTAATCGCGATTTCTGCTGAAATAGGCAGATAATTTAGAATGTGTTGGAACGGATGATTCGCAACATGAATGTGCAGCCAAATCTGCACTTGTAACTGCGTGGTGCCATCATGTCAATATGGACCAGAATCTCTAGGGACTGTATCCAGTACCTTGTTGAATCCTTGCCACAAAGAATTCAGGCTGTTCTTGGGGCAAAGGCGGAACCATATCCAATACTAGAAGTGGAGGACATTGCAGCAAATGGAGGTGATGTCCCTGGTGATGAAACAGGTAAAGACAACGTTATACAATTTACAGAGGTACAAAGTAGCAATACTGATGGAGATGGAACAAAAGGGTACGATGCCTCGGGGAATAATTTTGACACATGTAAAAACTGCTGGAAGCAGTGATGTCCGTACAGGGGTGTAGGCAGTAGGGAAACAGAAAAAATGCACTTGTAGGGAATGCAGCCACAAAAAAATCCTGGCAAACAAAAATCCAATCTATGCAGATTCTATGCCTAGGGTAACTGCAGGCATGGTATCTCTGGAAAAACAGGTGCGCCTCTTCTTCTTATAACTTATTTCACTCCGAAATGTGTCACTTGTCAGTCCATGAAAGACAACATATACTGTCAGGCATACAAATTAAAGGGGACAAGAAGATACAGATCACCCAGAAAGGACAAAGGACTCGTAAGAAATGATAGAAATCATACACCAACCGAAAACACTTCTGGAGTGGAGGGGCAATCAGTGGCCTCCACTCCAGAACAACAGATATAAATGCCAGCAAAGAAGCCCCATTAAATTCCATCAATATAGCGACATTTATCTTTGCAAACATACAGGGGTCCAAAGCCATCAACAAGCAACAATATATTTTACATTAACGGAATGCTTACAGAGTCAAATGCAATGTTTGTGGCTTTCACAGAGACCCACAACGCTGTATAACCCCTGTGGTTTAGCGCTTCTATTTGATTATAATAATAATAACAGAGACCCACATGAAGGTTCATTTTGACAACGAAATATGAATCCCAGGTTATAACCTATTTAGGTGCGGCAGACTAAACAGGCAACAAGGAGGGGTTGGCCTGTACATCACA
>WNWK01059051.1:0-10289 GCA_009830355.1 Cherax destructor | reverse complement strand
ATCTTGGCGGTACCCTGCCTGGGGGGGGGGGGCCCCTTTTTAAAAAACACACACACACACATGGCCTGGTGGAAAAGCCTTTTTTTTAGGGGGAAAAGGGGGTCCTTTTGGGGTTTCCCCGGCGGGGGTAGAAAAGGGGGTGTTTCTTTTTGGTTGCTATGTTGCCTATCAGAAAAGGGAACCAGGTGTTAGTCGACTGATGGGGATCCTTCGGGGAAAAAAAAGTGCCCTTTTCCCCCGAAATGTTCTGCATAAAAAAGGCCCCTATTTTAAAATCTTATGTATACCGCTTTTTTTTAAAAAAAAATGAAGATTTAAAATATTATTAAATTAAATATATATATATATATATATATATATATATATATATATATATATATATATATATATATATATATATATATATATATATATATATATACAGTACAGAGGTGTGAGAGATACATGTCTAGTACATATTGTTACATGTTTGTCACTGATTATAATGTGAAAATCTCATCCAGCTTCTCTGAGCTGGGGCGCGTGCCCAGAATACAGCAGGCATTACCCCTCTAAACAGCAGCGCTGAGTCGCTGGAACAGAAAACTAGCTGCCCTGGGATCCCTAGTTACCCTGTTGAGTCTTTTGCCCAGCTCCTTGAGGAACTTAGATGCACTCTTTCCCCATGAACCAAGAGTTTCTGAGCCCATGGGAACAAATATATAATGATGGGCAAGTTCTCCATATTTTCTCGACTTTTGGGACTCCCTGAAGGTGGCAGCTGCCCCTCCTTCCTCCCTGGTTTATTGGAGATAGGTGTCAGCCAAGGTAGATGCACATGTGTAGTCCCACACCACCTGCTTGCCATCTGTCCAGGCTTGAAGGGTGATACCATCTGGACGCTTTTGGCTGCCATCAAATCTGCATAGTTGGGGTGGCTCCCTTACTGCTGGGCATCCGGCTGTTGTGAGGCTCCTCTTGATAATGTTATTAACCTCTTCATGTCTCAGTTAGCATTCCTCTGTGTACTTTGTTACATGCTATACACTGCTGCACCTGCACTCTATAGTGCCTTGCGATCCCCTAGTGGGAGAGGCATTTTACCGTTCAGTTCAGACTCTCAGGTAAGGACCCACTAGGGGCGAGGGGGAAGTGGGGACAGAAGAAGAATAGCCGGTGAGAGGAAGAGCTGAAGTAGAAGAGAAAGAGTCAGGACTAAACCAAGAGTCAGGTGTATTATTATCCTTTTTTTTTTACCTCTTATGAGTTTTTTTTCTGACATTCTTGCTAACCTGCTTGTTGTACCTGCTGAGTGGAACAAAAACATCAACACCAGGAACAGTGCGTCGTGGGTGGTCTGCCCAAGGGAAGAACGCCGGCCTCTGCACTCCTGCTGCTGTATTCTGATAACCATCACTGCCTAAGGAGTCGCCTTGCTGCCTTTCAAAGCATCACTTCGACACCTCTGCTTTCTAGCATGTGTACCTATGGTATACAGGTGTCCTCGCTCCCAGTTCAGTGTGAGCATCTCTGATGAATATTTGGACAGCTTTTTTTTAAACCAATATCTCTTTTTCAGACAAACTAGGATAGAATTTTCAGAGGGGCATGAAAAATTGATTTTAGGTGTGATATACCGTCCCCCAAACTTAGATAGGGACCAAGGGAGACTACTATGGGAGGAAATTGTTAAAGCCACAATGCACGATAACGTAGTTATTCTGGGTGACTTCAACTTTAGTCAAATTGATTGGAATTTTTTGACTGGGAATTTAGAATCTAACGACTTCTTAGAAGTAGTTCAAGATTGTTTTTTGAAGCAGTTTGTGACAGAACCTACAAGGGGAAATAATCTGCTTGACTTAGTTCTGGCAAACAAGGAAACCCTTGTTAATAATTTAGAAATTACAGAGGAACTCGGCGCAAGCGACCACAAATCAATTACCTTTGGCATTGAATGGAAGTTTCATAGTAGGAATAACTCAGTAACGGTCCCAGATTTTCGCTTAGCAGATTACAATGGACTTAGAGAACACTTATCATCTGTGGACTGGGGTAATGAAGAAAGCTATCAATATGACAGTTTTCTGAACACTATACATGCTGCCCAAAGAACATTTATCCCATATAAAGAAATTAGATCGAATAGAAATGACCCAAAATGGATGAATAATAGGCTCAAATATCTTTTAGGGCAGAAGAAAGGAATTTATAGGCGTATCAAAAGAGGTGAGGGTCATCTTATGAATCAGTATATTGACATTAAGGGGATTAGAAAAGCAAAGCGGGACTACGAAATTAAAGTTGCTAGGGATTCGAAAACTAACCAAAAAAGTTTTTTCCAGGTGTATAGAACAAAAGTTAGAGATAAGATAGGTCCCCTTAAAAATAATTATGGGTATCTTACTGACAAGAGAATGAAATGTGCTCTATTTTTAATAATTATTTTCTCTCGGTTTTCACTCAGGAAGACACTAATAATATCCCAAGAATTAGGTATTTTAGTGGGCCTGAAGAAGATAAATTATGTAGTATCACAGTCACTAGCGAAATTGTTATCAAACAGATAGACCGTTTGAAGCAAAATAAATCGCCAGGCCCTGATGAGCTTTTTTCAAGGGTTCTTAAGGAATGCAAAATTGAACTCTGTGAACCCTTAACTAACATTTTTAACCTATCTCTTCAAACAGGTGTAGTGTCTGGGTACGTGGGAAAATGGCTAATGTAATTCCTATTTTAAAGCAGGGGACAAGTCGTTACCATCAAATTACCGCCCAATAAGTCTAACATCAATTGTAGGCAAATTATTAGAGTCGATTATAGCTGATAACATAAGAAGCCATCTCGATAGGCATAATTTGATTAATGATACTCAACATGGATTCACCAGGGGCCGTTCCTGCCTAACTAATTTATTAACTTTTTTCAGTAAGGCTTTTGAGGCAGTTGATCATGATCAAGAATTCGATATTGTTTATTTGGATTTTAGTAAGGCTTTTGATAGAGTACCACATCAGAGACTGTTAAAGAAAGTGGCTGCTCACGGCATTGGGGGAAAAGTGTTTTCATGGATCGAGTCATGGCTCACCAATAGGAAGCAGAGGGTGTGCATTAATGGGGTTAAATCTGAGTGGGGATCTGTAACAAGTGGCGTTCCACAGGGATCGGTTTTGGGCCCGTTGTTGTTTATAATATATAAATGATCTTGACGAGGGAATTACTAGTGATATGAGCAAATTCGCTGATGACACGAAGATAGGTAGGATAATCGATTCAGACGTAGATGTCACGGAACTTCAGGAGGATTTAGACAAACTCAATTCCTGGTCAGAAAATGGCAGATGCAGTTCAATATAGATAAATGCAAAATTCTAAAGGTCGGGAATGTTCATAACCCTAGCACCTACCAGCTTAATAATGTTGAACTCAGCCGTACAGAATCGAAAAGGATTGGGGTTATGGTAAGCAGCAACCTCAAACCAAGTCAGCAATGCCTAAGCGTAAGAAATAAAGCAAATAGATTACTGGGATTTATATCAAGAAGTGTAAGCAACAGAAGTCCAGCGGTTATATTACAGCTTTATACATCATTAGTAAGGCCTCACCTAGATTATGCAGCTCAGTTCTGGTCTCCATTTTACAGAATGGATATAAATTCGTTAGAAAACATTCAGCGACGAATGACAAAGTTAATTCATAGCATTAGAAATCTTCCGTATGAAGAAGATTGAAGACCCTTAAATTACATTCACTTGTAAGACGAAGAATGAGGGAGATGGAAATAAATGGTATAAAATACGACACAATGGAAAAATAAACACATAAGCAGTATAATGTGATCCTTTATTGACAACGTTTGCCCACGCAGTGGCTTTATCGAGTCACAGACAGATCTACCTGGAAAATGAGCAACATGGAGATAAAAGGGTACAGCAGGTGGAGAATGCTGGGTCAGGTGGAGAAAGCTGCATGTGAGTCTTAAAAGTAGTGTGCAGCTTTCTCCACCTGACCCAGCATTCTCCACCTGACTGTACCCTATATATATCTCCATGTTGCTCATTTTCCAGGTAGATCTGTCTGTGACTCGATAAAGCCCACTGCGTGGGCGAAACGTTGTCAATAAAGGATCACATTATACTGCTTATGTGTTTATTTTTCCAATGAGGGGAGACATGATCGAGGTATACAAGTGGAAGATGGGTATTAATAAGGGGGATATAAATAAGGTCTTGAGGATATCTCTCCAAGAGAGAACCCGCAATAATGGATTCAAATTGGATAAGTTTAGATTTAGAAAGGATATAGGAAAATATTGGTTTGGAAATAGGGTAGTTGATGAGTGGAACAGTCTGCCTAGTAGGGTCATTGAAGCTAGGACCTTGGGTAGTTTCAAATATAGGTTGGATAAATACATGAGTGAGAGGGGTTGGATTTGAGTGGGAATTGCACATGAGTAAATAGAATTATCAAAGCTTATTTCTTGGGTATCATTGAAGATTGGGTTGAACAAATATTCTGTTAGTGGGATGGAATGTGAAGGACCTGCCTAATATGGGCCAACAGGCCTGCTGCAGTGCTCCTCCTTTCTTATGTTCTTATGAGAGAGAGAGAGAGAGAGAGAACATAAGAAAGGAGGAACACTGCAGCAGGCCTGTTGGCCCATACTAGGCAAGTCCTTCACAATCCATCCCACTAATAGAATATTTGCCCAACCAAATTTTCAATTCTACCCAAGAAATAAGCTTTGATAATTATATTGTAATAATATTGGTAGAATTACCGACAATATGTTAAGTAAAAGGACACAAATGCAACTAATGTGACATTTTATTGTGGCAACGTTTCGCTCTCCAGGAGCTGGAGAGCGAAACGTTGCCACAATAAAATGTCACATTAGTTGCATTTGTGTCCTTTTAGATAATTATATTCACTCATGTGCGAGTCCCACTCAAAACCAACCCCTCTCACTCATGAATTTATCCAACCTAATTTAAAACTACCAAGGTGCTAGCTTCAATAACCCTACTAGGCTGATAAATTACACACATGCAATGGAAATAAATGGTATAAAATACCGACACAATGGAAAAATAAACACAATAAAGGATCACATTATACTACTTATGTGTTTATTAGACACATATGCATTGAAAATTAGGTTGAGCAAATATTCTGTTAGTGGGATGGATTGGGAAGGACTTGCCTAGTATGGGCCAACAGGTCTGCTGCAGTGTTTCTCCTTTATAAGAACATAAGAACATAAGAAAGGAGGAACACTGCAGCAGGCCTGTTGGCCCATACTAGGCAGGTCCTTCACAATCCATCCCACTAACAGAATATAGCCAACCTAATTTTCAATTCTACAAGAAATAAGCTTTGAAGATTCTATTAACTCAAGTGCGAGTCCCACTCAAATCCAACCCTCTCACTCATGAATTTATCCAACCTAAATTTGAAACTACCCAAGGTCCTAGCTTCAATGACCCTACTAGGCAGACTGTTCCACTCATCAACTACCCTATTTCCAAACCAATATTTTCCTATATCCTTTCTAAATCTAAACTTATCCAATTTGAATCCATTATTGCGGGTTCTCCCTTGGAGAGATATCCTCAAGACCTTATTTATATCCCCCTTATTAATACCCATCTTCCACTTATATACCTCGATCATGTCTCCCCTCATTCTTCGTCTTACAAGTGAATGTAATTTAAGGGTCTTCAATCTTTCTTCATACGGAAGATTTCTAATGCTTTGAATTAACTTTGTCATAAGAACATAAGAACATAAGAAATGAGGAACACTGCAGCAGGCCTGTTGGCCCATACTAGGCAGGTCCTTCACAATCCGTCCCACTAACAGAATACTTGCTCAACCCAATCTTCAATGCTACCCAAGAAATAAGCTTTGACAATTCTACCCACTCATGCGCGAGTCCCACTCAAATCCAACCCCTCTCACTCATGAATTTATCCAACCTAAATTTGAAACTACCCAAGGTCCTAGCTTCAATAACCCTACTAGGCAGACTGTTCCACTCATCAACTACCCTATTTCCAAACCAATACTTTCCTATATCCTTTCTAAATCTAAACTTATCTAACTTGAATCCATTATTGCGGGTTCTCTCTTGGAGAGATATCCTCAAGACCTTATTTATATCCCCTTTGTTAATACCCATTTTCCACTTGTATACCTCGATCATGTCTCCCTCATTCTACGTCTTACAAGTGAATGTAATTTTAGGGTTTTCAATCTTTCTTCGTAAGGAAGATTTCTAATGCTATGTATTAATTTAGTCATTCTACGCTGAATGTTTTCTAACGAATTTATGTCCATTCTGTAATATGGAGACCAGAACTGAGCTGCGTAATCTAGGTGAGGCCTTACTAATGATGTATAAAGCTGTAATATAACCTCTGGACTTCTGTTGCTAACACTTTTGATATAAATCCCAGTAATCTATTTGCCTTATTACGTACGCTTAGGCATTGCTGTCTTGGTTTAAGGTTGCTGCTCACCATCACCCCCAAGTCCTTCTCGCAATCTGTATGGCTAAGTTCTACGTTATTTAACTTATAAGTGCTTGGGTTATGGACACTCCGAGCTTCAGAACCTTGCATTTATCTACATTGAACTGCATCTGCCACTTTTCTGACCACGAATTAAGTTTGTCTAAATCTTCCTGAAGTTCTATGACATCTATGTTTGAATCAATTATCCTACCTATCTTCGTGTCGTCGCATGAATTTGTCATATCACCTAGTAACTTCCCTCATCATAGGTCATTGATATATATTATAAATAACAATGGGCCTAGACTGATCCCTCTGGAACACCACTTGTTACAAGTCCCCATTCGGATTTAACCCCATTTATGCACACTCTCTGCTTCCTATTGGTGAGCCATGACTCGATCCATGACAGCACTTTTCCCCCTAACTTTTGTTCTATAAACCTGGAAAAAACTTTTTGGGTTAGTTTTTGAATCTCTAGCAACTTTAATTTCATAGTCCCGTTTAGCTTTTCTTATTCCCTTTTTAACGTCCCTCTTAATGTCAGTATACTGATTTATAAGATGACCCTCACCTCTTTTATGCGCCTATAAATTCCTTTCTTCTGCCCTAAAAGATATTTGAGCCTATTATTCATCCATTTTGGGTCATTTCTACTTGATCTAATTTCTTTATACGGGATAAATGTTCTTTGGGCAGCCTGTATAGTGTTAAGAAAACTGTCATATTGATACCTCTCTTCTTCACCCCAGTCCACAGTTGATAAGTGTTCTCTAAGTCCATTATAATCTGCTAAGCGAAAATCTGGGACCATTACTGAATTATCCCTACTATCATACATCCATTCAATGCTAAAGGTAATTGACTTGTGGTCGCTTGAGCCGAGTTCCTCTGTAATTTCTAAATTATTAACAAGGGTTTCCTTGCTTGCCAGAACCAAGTCAAGTAGGTTATTTCCCCTTGTAGGTTCTGTTACAAACTGCTTCAAAAAGCAATCCTGAATGTTTTCTAACGAATTTATATCCATTCTGTAAAATGGAGACCAGAACTGAGCTGCATAATCTAGGTGAGGCCTTACTAATGATGTATAAAGCTGTAATATAACGCTTGGACTTCTGTTGCTTATACCACTTCTTGATATAAATCCCAGTAATCTATTTGCTTTATTTCTTACGCTTAGGCATTGCTGACTTGGTTTGAGGTTGCTACTTACCATAACCCCCAGATCCTTTTCGCATTCTGTACGGCTGAGTTCAACATTATTAAGCTGGTAGGTGCTAGGTTATGAACATTCCTGAGCTTTAGAACTTTGCATTTATCTACATTGAACTGCATCTGCCATTTTTCTGACCAGGAATTGAGTTTGTCTAAATCCTCCTGAAGTTCCGTGACATCTACGTCTGAATCGATTATCCTACCTATCTTCGTGTCATCAGCGAATTTGCTCATATCACTAGTAATTCCCTCGTCAAGGTCATTTATATATATTATAAACAACAACGGGCCCAAAACCGATCCCTGTGGAACGCCACTTGTTACAGATCCCCACTCAGATTTAACCCCATTAATGCACACCCTCTGCTTCCAATGGGAGCCATGACTCGATCCATGAAAACACTTTTCCTCCAATGCCGTGAGCAGCCACTTTCTTTAACAGTCTCTGATGTGGTACTTATCAAAAGCCTTACTAAAATCCAAATAAACAATATCCAAATAAACAAGAGAGAACCCCAATAATGGATTCAAATTGGATAAGTTTAGATTTAGAAAGGATATAGGAAAATATTGGTTTGGAAATAGGGTAGTTGATGAGTGGAACAGTCTGCCTAGTAGGGTCATTGAAGCTAGGACCTTGGGTAGTTTCAAATTTAGGTTGGATAAATTCATGAGTGAGAGGGTTGGATTTGAGTGGGACTCGCACTTGAGTTAATAGAATCTTCAAAGCTTATTTCTTGGGTAGAATTGAAAATTAGGTTGGGCAATTTTCTGTTAGTGGGATGGATTGTGAAGGACCTGCCTAGTATGGGCCAACAGGCCTGCTGCAGTGTTCCTCCTTTCTTATGTTCTTATGTTCTTATGAATTCTTTATCATGATCAACTGCCTCAAAAGCCCTACTGAAAAAAGTTAACAAATTAGTTAGGCAGGAACGGCCCTGGTGAATCCATGTTGAGTATCATTAATCAAATTATGCCTATCGAGAGGGCTTCTTTTGTTATCAGCTATAATCGACTCTAATAATTTGCCTACAATTGAAGTTAGACTTATTGGGCGGTAATTTGATGGTAACGATTCAGACGTAGATGTCACGGAACTTCAGGAGGATTTAGACAAACTCAATTCCTGGTCAGAAAAATGGCAGATGCAGTTCAATGTAGATAAATGCAAAGTTCTAAAGCTCGGGAATGTTCATAACCCTAGCACCTACCAGCTAATAATGGTAAATTAGACACATATGCAACACTTGGGTCACTTTATTGAGGAACGTTTGCCACACAGTGGCTTCATCAGTCCATACAAGGAGAATCGTGAAGAACAGGAGGAGAATGAGGTGGTCAGTCCCTCAACCTTGAGTCGATGTTGTCAGTCCATCAATCTTGAATAGAATACAACATATGAGCGTAGAGGAAGCTTATATACTGTAGACAGGAGAGGTGCAGCAGTTGTAGGAGGTGTCACATTTGTCCAATGTGGAAGTAGGTCGTGCCCAAGGAATAGGCAAGCGAAGAAATCCTGTATTAAGATACCAAGATGTTGCAGTGGACAAATGTGACACCTCCTACAACTGCTGCACCTCTCCGTCTACAGTATATAAGCTCCTCTACGCTCATATGTTGTATTCTATTCAAGATTGATGGACTGACAACATCGACTCAAGGTTGAGGGACTGACCACCTCATTCTCCTCCTGTTCTTCACGATTCTCCTTTGTATGGACTGATGAAGCCACTGTGTGGCGAAACGTTTCCTCAATAAAGTGACCCAAGTGTTGCATATGTGTCTAATTTACCAACTCGTCGGTTCTCTGAACCATTCATTTACAGCTTAATAATGTTGAACTCAGCCGTACAGAATAAGAACATAAGAACATAAGAATGGAGGAACACTGCAGAAGGCCTACTGGCCCATACAAGGCAGGTCCTTATCAAAACCACCACTACCTAAGAATTTATTCCCGTACTCACGACACTAATCAAACCCAGCCCCTCCCACTCATATATTTGTCCAATCTCTTTTTAAATCCACCCAAGGTCCCAGCCTCTATCACCCTACTCGGAAGATTGTTCCACGCATCTACAACTCTGTTCGAAAACCAGTACTTGCCTATGTCCTTTCTAAATCTAAATTTATCCAATTTAAATCCGTTATTTCTGGTTCTTACTTGGTTCGATATCCTCAGTATTTTATTAATATCTCCCTTTGTTTATACCCATCATCCACTTGTACACCTCGATGATATCTCCCTCATTCTACGCCCTCCAGAGAGTGGAGATTCAACGCTCTAAGTCTATCTTCATACGGGAGATTTCTTATACTGTAAATCATTTTAGTCATTCTTCTTGTATGTTCTGCAATGAATCTATATCCATCCTGTAGTAAGGTGACCAAAACTGAGCTGCATAATCCAAATGAGGTCTCACTAGTGATGTATAGAGCTGTAAAATAACTTTTGGACTTCTGTTGCTTATACTTCTTGAAATATATCCTGTAATCTGTTAGCCTTTTGTGCACACTTAGGCACTGCTGTCTTTGCTTTAGTTTCTGCTCACCATGACTCCCAAGTCTTTTTCCATTCTG
>WNWK01059050.1:0-10290 GCA_009830355.1 Cherax destructor | reverse complement strand
AAAAAGAAAAATCATTCACCCATCCTGTCTTCCAGAGGCCCCTTACCCCAAAAATTATCAATCTGCAACATTCCCCCCCCCGGGTGCAGGCACTGTACTTCCCATCTCCGGGTTTTTCGTCCCCCGCCGGTTTCCCCGAACCCTTTTTTTTAAACCTTCCACACCCAAAAGCACGTTGGGTGTGATTTCCCTCCCCAACACCGGCTGCTTAAAAAAAGCCAAATTTTTCCCCCAAAAAAAAAACCCCTTTTTCCCCCCTCCCCCAAACCCCCATCTTAAGGCCCTTCCCCCCTTCCCTCCACTATAGATTTATACACTAAGGGGTTTTTTTTTCTTCCACCCTGCAAACCAAAATTTCAAACCCCCCCTCCTCCCCCCCTTTCCCCATAATTTCAAACAGGGGTTCCCCCATGGGGAAAACAGGAAATCCCGCCTTTTAATTTTTTCCCCCCAAAAGGCCACACATCAATTCAGGAAAGACAGTTTTTAAAATTTTAAGCCAGGCATCCCCCCCCAAGGGGGACAAGGGCACAAAATCCACCCCTTTAAAAAATGGGGGCCACACCCCCCGGAGGGGGGTTTTTTTGGGGTCCCGGGGAAGGGAAAAAAAGCTGGCAGGAAATGACAGAATTGTACACCAACTGCAATCATTTCTGGATAATCACAGTCAGTGGCCCCACTCCATTACAACAGATATTAGAGCCGGGAAAAAAGACCTCCCCAACCACCAATACCACCAACCAACACATTCATCTTTGCAAATACAGGGCCCAGCAAAAACAAAAGGTCCCCACATTCGTGGACTGCTTAAGAGTAAAATGCTATGTTTGGGCTTTCAAGAGACCCACATAAGAGATCACTTGGACAATGAAATATGGATCCCGGGCTACAACCTATACAGGTGTGACAGAGTGAATAGGCAAAAAGGGAGGGTTGGCCTGTATATCACAGAGTCACTTATATGTTCAGAACTACTAAATGCCTCAAATGATGTAGTTGAAGTATTAGCAATAAAGGTCGAGAATCAAAACCTGGTCATCGTGGTTGTCTAAAGCCCCCAGATGCAACGTCCCAACAATTCCAGGAACAGCTTCTGAAAATTGACCACGTCTGGAAAATCTTCCAGCTCTGCCCCCAACATCTTGCTACTCTGGGATTTCAACCTCAGGCACCTAAAATGGAGGAACATTGCAAACAATGTGGTAACAGAGATAACACAGGAGGCGGCTCAGATGAAAATTCACACATGCATGAACTTTTAAATCTCTGCACCAAGTTCACCTTAAAACCAGCAAATAGTAGAGCCCACAAGATTAGAGAATACGCTGGACCTCATCTTCACCAAATGATGATCTGATACGAAATGTCATCATATCAAAAACAATATACTCAGATCACAACATAATAGAGGTCCAGACATGCATGCAGGGAGCTCCAGATCAACAAAATGTGATCAGCCGGGAAGCTTTCTCCAAATTCAACTTCAATAACAAAAACATAAGGTGGGACCAAGTAAACCAAGTCCTAAATGATATAAACTGGGAAGATTGCCTAAGCATCACGGATCCCAACCTATGTCTAGAACAAATTAACTCTGTGGTACTTGAGGTTTGCTCAAGGCAAATTCCCTTAAGGAAAAGGAGGAGAAGATGCAAACTAGAAAAGAGAGAGGCGCTCCTATACAGGCGAAGGCACAGAATAACGGAGCGGCTACAGGAGGCCAATATCTCTGAAATACGTAGGGAGACTAGTCAGAGAAATAGCAAACATCGAATTAAAACTAAAGGAATCTTATAGGAATCAAGAGACACGGGAAGAACTAAGAGCCATAAATGAAATTGAAAGAAACCCTAAGTATTTCTTTTCCTATCAAAATCAAAGTCGAGAACAACAACCAGTATTGGGCCCCTACTTAAACCGGATGGTCATACACAGATGACAGCAAGGAAAGGAGTGAGTTACTTAAATCAGTATGACTCAGTCTTTAGCGAGCCACTAACCAGACTGAAAATCGAAAACCTAAATGATTTTTCATGAGAGTGCCACAGAACTTGACAGACGCATGCCTTTCTGACATCATCACTACGCCAAATGATTTTGAAAAGGCAATAAATGACATGCCATGCATCCGCTCCAGGCCCAGACTCATGGAACCCGTGTTCATCAAGAACTGCAAGAAGTCCTATCACATGCTTTTAACATCCTATGGAGAGGAGCATGGACACTGGGATCGTCCCGCAGCTACTAAAAACAACAGACATAGCCCCGCTCCACATAGGGGCAGTAAAGCAATAGCAAAGAACTACAGACCAATTGCGCTAACGTCCCATATCATAAAAATCTTTGAAAGGGTTCTAAGAAGAAATCGCCACCCATCTTGATACCCATAAATTGCACAACCCAGGACAGCATGGGTTTAGAGCAGGCCGCTCCTGTCTGTCCCAACTACTGGACCACTACGACAAGGTCCTGGATGCCTAGAAGATAAACAGAATGCAGATGTTATATACACAGATTTTGCAAAAGCCTTTGACAAGTGTGACCATGGTGTATAGCACACAAAATGCGTGATAAAGGAATAACAGGAAAAGTTGGTAGATGGATTTATAATTTCCTAACACGTAGAACACAAGAGTAGTAGTCAACAGAGTAAAGTCTGAGGCAGCTACTGTGAAAAGCTCTCTCCCACAAAGCACAGTACTTGCTCCCATCCTATTCCTCATCCTCATATCAGACATTGACAGGGATATAAGCCACGTGCTGTGTCTTCCTTTGCAGATGACACCGAATCTGTATGACAGTGTCCACCGTTGAAGACACTGCAAGACTCCAAGCAGACATAAACCAAATCTTTAAATGGGCTGCAGAAAACAATATGAAGTTCAATGATGAGAAATTTCACCACTCAGATACGGAAAAAGTGAAGAAATTAAAATCTCATCGGAGTACAAAACTAATTCCAACCACACAATAGAGCGAAAACTAATGTCAAAGACCTGGGAGTGATCTGTCAGAGGATCTCACCTTCAAGGACCATAACAATGTAGCAATTGCATCTGCTCAAAAAATGACAGGATGGATAATGAGAACCTTCAAAACCAGGGATGCCAAGCCCATGTTGACACTTTACAGATCGCTTGTTCTATCTAGGCTGGAATATTGTGCACACTAACTGCACCTTTCAAGGCGGGTGAAATTGCTGACCTTGAAAATGTGCAGAGAACTTCACGGCACGCATAAAGTGATAAACCACCTCAATTACTGGGAACGCTTGGTTCCAAAACCCCTGTACTCTCTAGAACGCAGGCGGGAGGATACATTATTATATACACATGGAAAATTCTGAGGCTTAGTACCAAACTTGCACACAAAAATCACTCTGTACGAAAGCAAAAGACTCGGCAGGCGATGTAACATCCCCCCAATGAAGAGCAGGGGTGCCACTAGCACGTTGAGGGACAACACAATAAGTGTGAGGGGCCCAAATTGTTCAACTGCCTCCCAGCATACATCAGGGGATTACCAACAAGCCCCCTGGCTGTCTTCAACAGGCACTGGACAGGCACCTCAAGTCGGTACCTGATCAGCCGGGCTGTGGTTCGTACGTTGGACTGCGTGCGGCCAGCAGTAACAGCCTGGTTGATCAGGCTCTGGTCCAACAAGAGGCCTGGTCACAGACCGGGCCGCGGGGGCGGACCCTGGAATTCTCTCCAGGTAGACTCCAATACATTCCCCTTTTTTCATCCATGGATAAAGTTCTTTGTCTTCACAGACTTCTCAGTGCACCACTCACCTTTTTATCCCTCGTCAATTCTATGATTTACCTCATCTTTCATAGACCCATCTGCTGACGTCCACTCTTAAATATCTGAATACATTCACCTCTTCCATACTCTCTCAGTCCAGTCTGATATCCAATCTTTCGCTACCTAATATTTTTTTTCCTCATCCTTACTTTTCCTACACTCACTTTTTAATTCCCTTCATTTACACACCTTACCACACTCATCCACCAACCTCTGCAACTTCCTAAAGAATCTCCCAAAAGCACAGCATCATCAGCAAAGAGCAATTGACAACTCCCACTTTGTGTTAGATTTCTATCTTATAAACCCACACTTTTTGCCAACACCCAAGCATTCACTTCTTTCAATCCCACCTATAAATATAATGAGCAACCAGCCTCAGGAATTGTGCCCTGTGTTATACTCACCCCAAGATCCTTTCCTTGAGTGAGGTTAGTAGCCTTTGGTCCCCTAGACTGCACTCCGTCTGCGGTCTTCTTTGCCCTTTCCCAATCTTCATGACTTTGCACTTGTTGGGGTTGAACTCCAGGAGCCAGTTGTTGGACCAGGCCTGCAGCCTGACCAGATCCCTGTGTATGTGTGTGTGGTGTGGTGTGTTATCGTGCTGAATAGGTAAAATTGGTGAATTATCAAGAACTCATTTAAAATTAAGTCCTTTCTAAAAAAATTCTCTTATATGTTTAAAGATATATTTTTTTCATTTATGTTAATGTAAAATTTAATAATTTTGTACCAAAAGTACCTTAGAAACTTACCTAACCTTATTGTAAACATGAGCAATTTAATTTAGCCTAAATAAACAAAATATATTTTAGATAAGTTTACAATAATTTAATAATAAACAAACACAATGAAACATGAACAGTGCACACACATGAACAGTGAACACACATGGGAAACCCGGGTTTACCTGGGAGAGTTCCGGGAGTCAAGCCCCGCGGCCCGGTCTGTGACCAGGCCTCATGGTGATCGGGCCTGATCAACCAGGCTGTTACTGATGGCCGCACGCAGTCCGACGTACGAACCACAGCCCGGCTGGTCAGGTACCGACAGTGCACACACATGAACATGCCACACATGAACAGTGCACACACATGCACAATGCACACATGACCAGTGCACACATGCAAATGCACACATGACCAGTGACACACATGAACAGTGCACACACATGCACATGCACACACATGACAGTGCACACACATGCACAATGCACACACAGACCAGTGCACACACAGCAACAGTGCACACACAGCAACAGTGAACACAAATGAACAGTGCACACATGGCCAGTGCACACACATCAACAGTGCACAACAGAACAGTGCGCCACAGCAACAGTGGACGCACAACAACAGTTACACACAGCAACGTGCACACACATGAACAATGCACATACATGGACAGTGCACACACAGCAACAGTGTGCACATACAAAAACAGTGTACACGCATGCGCAGTGCACACACAGCAACAGTGCCCACATCAACAGTGCACACATGAACAATGCACATACATGGACAGTGCACACACAGCAACAGTGCACACACAGCAACAGTGTACACACAGCAACAGTACACACACATGACTGCACAACATGAACAGTGCGCACATAACACTGCACACACATCAACAGGCACACATAACACTGCACACAACAACAGTGCACACATGAACACTGCACATGGGGTCATGGTGGTGATGAGGTATCACAGTGGAGCGCCGTGACGAGCGGTATACCGCAGGGGTCAGTCCTAGGACCAGTGTTATTCTTGGTATATGTAAATGACATGACGAACGGATAGACTCAGAAGTGTCTCTATTCGCGGATGATGTGAAATTAATGAGGAGAATCACATCGGAAGAGGACCAAGCAGGACTGCAAACAGACCTGGCAAGCTTGACATCTGGTCTAGCAACTGGCTTCTCGAATTCAATCCCACCAAATGCAAAGTCATGAAGATCGGAGAAGGGCAAAGAAGACCGCTGACAGAGTACAGGCTAGGCGGACAAAGGCTACAAACCTCGGCAAAGGAGAAAGACCTTGGGGTGAGTATAACGCCAAGCACGTCTCCGAGCACACATCAACCAGATAACTGCGGCAGCATATGGGCGACTGGCAAACCTAAGATTAGCGTTCCGTTACCTTAACAAGGAATCGTTCAAGACACTGTACACCGTGTACGTCAGGCCCATACTAGAATATGCAGCACCAGTCTGGAACCCACACCTGGTCAAGCACGTAAAGAAACTAGAGAAAGTGCAAAGGTTTGCGACAAGGTTAGTGCCACAACCTGGGGTCTGTCCTATGAAGAAAGGTTGGGGAAATAGGACTAACAACACTGGAGGAAAGAAGGGTCAGAGGAGACATGATAACGACATACAAAATACTGGGAATTGACAAGGTGACAGTGACAGGATGTTCCAGAGAGAGAACACAGAAACAAGGGGACACAACTGGAAGCTGAAGACTCAGATGAGTCAAAGGGATGTTAGGAAGCATTTCTTCAGCCACAGAGTAGTCAGGAAGTGGAATAGTCTAGAGAAAGATATAGTGGAGTTTGTTGTTGTTGTTTGATATCTTTATTATGCACCCCATACTCATCCTGTGGGCGGTAGTCAAAAGATTACAGAGGTACATAATTGGTCCAGGGACTGGACCTCAAAGTTTGATAGATGAGCAAGTTACAAAGGTAATGAACTCAGATGGTCACAATCATGACAAGTTACAAAGATATTTGCAGATTACAGAGGTATATATAGGGCCAGAGACTGGGCCCCAAAGTTTTGATAGCTGAACAAGGTACAATGGTAATGAATTCACGAGTTACAAGGTAATGAATCATGTAAGTAAATTTACTTACGTCTGTCACATGGTTGCAATCATGAAAAAATTATAAAGCAATGAGCAATCTATTAGTCTACACCCAGCCACAACTGTAACGAGTTATTGGTGCAAATTTTAATTGTTGGGTCCACACACACACACATATACATACACATACATACACACACACATCAAAATACATGTATATACATACACACATACACACACATATATACATACACACACACACACATACACACACACACACGTTTCAATGCTTTATTTACAGGGAGCAAAGTCAGGGTATTTTTCCAGAATGGTCTGTAATATACCACTGTGGATAAAATACTTTGACATATCTTGAACATTTCTGAGTGAGTTGTCTCTGAATTCATTAATTTTATCGCACTCCAGTGACATGTGACAATAATCCAACTGGCAAAGTTTACATTTTGTTTGGTCTACATCTGGTGGTGGTGATTTAACCTGCCCAAAAATACTTGTAACCCAGCCGGAGGCGGCGGTAGTGACATCCAAGAGTCTGCTTATTTTGTTGGATGCACCATAGACATGTGGCTCCTCCTGCATGATAGAATGATGATAGATGGACTGACTGGTGTCAATCTCCTGAGTCTTAAAATCAATAAAATTCAGTTGAAGTTCCTTTCGTATTATTGTTCTCAAACTGCTAACTGACAAGCCAAGATTGTAATCTATCCCCTCTTTGAAAGCATAAACTAGCCAATTTATCAGTTCTATCATGCATCTGAAGACCAATGTGAGATGGAATCCACAGCATGTGCACACTGACCTCTATCCAGAATCCTACCATACCTGTGTCTGGCTTTGACACAAGCATGCTACAAGTTATACTTGATGAGTTGAGAGCATTTATGGATGACAGAGAATCAGTTACAATTAGGGGAGTCAACTTTAGATACATGGGCACTTGAGTGCAAGGAGTATGGCAAACAGTTCTGTCTGAAGGGTAGAGGCCCAAAGTTATTGATGCGTGCTCCACTTTAAGAGAGCCATCACTTGTATGACAACAGCAGCATTACCAGCTGCACCAGTGGGATTGGTGACCAGAACCATCACCAAATAATTTCAGAGAGTGCTGTTTGGCTAAATTATCAATACAGCTTAAGGTGATCATGTTTGGCTTCAAGGCGAAGTTTTGGTTGTGATTTAAGTGAAGTATTTGAGGGGAAAGGAGGGATGGTAGTTTGAATGGGGTAATATTCCATAGCGGAGATGCTGCTGTTGCCTTACTTGCCACAGATCATGCATTCGATTCATGCGGAGGTCGGTTCCAGTTTTTCATCCATCTGGAGGGATACAGCTCACCAGTGTTGAGGAAAGTTTGGAGGGCTTCGTGCAGGCTTGAATGGGCTTCTGTTCCGAGCATATTAACCCCAATTAGGATATTTCTTTCAGTAACATGATCTCTGATGCTTGGAATATCAAGTTCTTTCTGCATATTTAAAATTTTGGCAGTACGAGGGCATCCTAAAATGATCCTCATTGCTTCCTTGTTCTGCAGTTTTTCCAGCCCTGAAGCTTTCCAGTCAGACACAAGAGCAAGTAGTGGGGGTAGTACAATCAACTAATGACATCTAATATAAGCAAGATACATCATTTTCACAATTTTAACATTAGCACTAGCACTGGGGTAACCTGCCAAACTCTAAGTGCTTCAGCCTTTCTTGTATTGACGACAAAGTCTCGTTACAACAGGTCCGCAGGACCCTGTGCCTAGAGACCTGTATCTGTTTACATATTCTAGAAGAATCATCATGTGGAATTTCTTGGATTCATGAACTGTGCCTCTGTCGAGGAGGACGCCTATTGGAGTATCTTTTTTGTTTTATCAGTAGAGATTATCAACCCCAGGTCCTGATACGAGGCTAGTACATGGTTAAGGATGTTTGGTGTTGGAGAATCCAGGTGTGAATCATTATATCATCAGCAAACTGATCATATAATGATAGGGCTGGCTAGGCATAGCATTAAGTAAGGCATTAATTAGAATATTGAATAGAGTGGGACTGAGCACACCTCCCTGTGGGGTTCCTAATTCAAAGTCTTTAGTTATACTTCTATGCCCCTGGAACAACACAGAAGACTTTCTGTTGGACAGGTAGCTTTTAATCCAGCGGAGAAACCATCCTCCAACATCCATTCTGCAAGTTCACTAATGATTACATGTCTATGGCAACATCAAAGCAGATTTAAGGTCAAGAAAGGTAGTGTAGGAGCTGTCAGTGCAGAGTGAGAAAGGTGGCTATGCAATGGTGCACACTCCATGCATGAAACCATAACCGGGGACAAAAATGTTTTGATTCTGTACATGAGACGATTAAGAATCATTCTTCAAATGTTACGAAGCAGCTAGTAAGAGATATTAAGAAATGAATTCTTGTTGATTGGGTTTAGGAATGGGAATGATGAGGCTGTTGGTCCAAGATTTAGGAGTCTCAGTTACATAGCTCAGTTGTATAATTCGGAGAAGGATTGCCTGGTACCGACAGCACCCATATTGTAGGCACAATATCTCACTGTGCGACGGAGTTGCCTAGTTAGTGCTGTACTCAAGTTCAAAGTCAGTGAAAGGAATGTTACACAGCTATCTTCCTTGCTGAGCATAAAAACAAACAAGCTCCTCCTAGCATCATATTTGTCATTTAATTCGCCTGTGTGGTACTGGGAAGATTTTCATAGCTTGGATGTAACAGCCCAAGCACTGACTAGCTCTGGCCCGCCCTATGTAAGGGATGAGGGTGTGGCAATCTGACCGGTTCTGTTACCTTAATTCTATTTATGTCCCTCCATGCTCGAAGGTGTGAGCATTGAGACCATTGGCAAATTTTTCCCAGTCAGTTTGCCGTAGCTCTGTCATACGCTCTCTGGCAGCAGCAAGGGCAGTTTGAAAGAGTCTCAGCATTCCAGGGGTCGATGTCTTCTATGGGTGGCCTTGGCTGGAAAAGTTTCAGTGTTCAAGAAGATCTTTTAATGTTGGTTTTAAGGGGGGTATGATTTTTAGGGGAATTGGGTTTGGGGTTTAAAAAGGGGTTTCCCGGGGGTTTTTTTAGGCAACCAAGAGTTCTAATTGCTCAAAAAAGGGCATTTTTAAAAAGGGGGCCCAAAAAGGAACACAAGGGTTATCCCCGTCGTCACAGGGCCAAAGCCCCCTATTGATCAGGGGAAATTAAAACTTTTCCCCCTTTAAAAATTTCCCCCCAGGGAAAGGGTAAAATACCCCTAAAAACCTACACTACCAACACCCACACAAACAACTTTCAAAACACTCACTACCCCCCCCAAAACCCTTTTAAACCCCCCAACACTCACTCCCCAACCCACACCAAAAACCAAAACCACTAAACCCCCAAACACTCACTCCCCCAAAAACTCACTCACAAACGTTTTCCCCTCACAAAAAAACACACACAACACTCACTACACAACACTTTTCCAAAAACCTACATCACAACCCCCCCACCCCACCACAAAAAACACCACTCCACAAACACTGCACTCCAAAACTACCCCTCCAAAACCCCCCTACACAACCTCACTACACTACACCCCAAAACTGAATACCCAAAAAAACACACCAAAAACACTACACTACACTACACCCCACTCCCCCTACAC
>WNWK01059049.1:0-10290 GCA_009830355.1 Cherax destructor | reverse complement strand
TTTTAAAATATGTATTCTTCAGAATAGACTCGCTTGCTCACTGATATTGTTCAATTGCAGTTCAACTAAATTTTATACAATGACATCCATAAACTTTCAAGTTTCTTTGCTAGAACACAAACATACCAATGAGATGGAGCTTGAACCCCCTTAAACTCAGGCAAGTTCTTACATTCCATGAGATTACATATGTGAAAATTGAAAGAGTTAATAATTTGGTTGGTGTTCCCAACAAATAACAAGAAATCCAATAGTTAAAAAGTTTTAATCATTTGCAAAGTTCCCCAAAAGATGGGATTTACCATGAAACTAAAAATGTTTTGAAGTCATTTACAGTATCTCCTTCAGTAAAACCATTGTATAATCAAAACATGAATTATAAAGTTCATGAGTCTGGGAGTTGCATTGCATGTGAAAATTGCTACATAACCACAGGATTTATAAGTGATTCTTTATAACTGTTCAACATGGTCCCACGACCATGACACAAGACACAGATCACTATTTGACATACCCCGAGTCCATACTAACCAATGTAAAAATTCTATGCACATAAAGGGCCCCAGAATCTGGAATTCATTACCAGTAAATATTAAGTTAACCTTGTCGGAAAATCAATTCAAGACTCTTCTCAAAAATCACCTACTCACCCTATACTAAATACTCATACTGTAACAAACTTTCAAACCCAATGTTATTTTACTTAAGATAATCTCAGTTTTATATTGTCATCCTCCTTAACACTTGTTGCAATTTCATATCATCATATTGTCATTTAAAATAGTATAGTATCATCATTTTGTTAATTTGAAATAAAATATATAACTAGAAGAAACTCAATAAATTTCTCTAGTATTGTTATTTTACTAGTATAGCATCAACATATTGTAACTTGAAATAAAATATACAACTAGAATAAACTCAACCAATTTCTCTAGTTTTTTTTTTTTCAAACAAGTCGGCCGTCTCCCACCGAGGCAGTATTGTCTTTTAATAGTATGTATAATCATATTGTAATTTGAAATAATATATAACTAGAATAAACTTAATCAATTTCTATAGTATTAAGTACATAGTGAATAAGTCTTTAGAATAAGCTGCCCCTAATACCATGGCATGCCAGTGGCTCTCCCTTTCATTACAGTTTTATAATTGTAACTACCAATAACTATGTATACTTGTAACTTGCATCGAAATAAAAATATTATTATATTATTATTATTTGATCCATCATCTGCTGTTTTGTCTCTTAATTTGTTATTTTTGTTCATTGTCCTCTTGTATGTTTCTTATGGCAACTAACCCTATTTTTCCAACCATTTTGACTCATGAAATCGTAATGACACGATTGTTTTTTCATATTTTGTGTTCTTGAATTGTCTTGAGAAATTATCTTCATTTTGTTGCTGTTTAATATTACCGTACTTATTATATTTTCCATTACAGTAGGGCCCCGCTTTTCAGCGTTTCGTCTTTCGGCGTTCCGTTCATACGGCGAGTTCAAATTATGACCAAAACTTTTGTATACAGCGAGCGTCTTTCAGATACGGTGCGCGCCACCCGGTTTGTTTACATTTTCCGTGAGCACATCTCTCTATTATGTAATCATCACTCTTGGGCACATTAAATGTCCAATTTTACGTCAATATAGACATTTTCATTAATCCATCTATGATATATTCTTCAAAATTATATGAGAAACAAGTTACATAGCATATAAACATGCTGTTTATACGCTTTGTAGGTGTGGTTGCCGGGCGGAGGGAAATCATTACGTAATACTAATAATAATCACTCTTGCGCACATTAAATGTCTTATTTTACGTTAATATAGACATTTTCATTAATCCATCTATGATATTTTCTTCAAAATTATAAAAGAAACATGTTACATAGCATATAAACATGCTGTTTATATGCTATGGTGTTGCCGGCGGAGGGAAAACATTACGTAATATTAATAATAATCACTCTTGGGCACATTAAATGTCTTATTTTACGTTAATATAGCCATTTTCATTAATCCATCTATGATTTTTCTTCAAAATTATATAAGAAACATGTTACATAGCATATAAACATGCTGTTTATATGCTATGGTGTTGCCGGGCGGAGAGAAAACATTACGTAATATTAATAATAATCACTCTTGGGCACATTAAATGTCTTATTTTACGTTAATATAGACATTTTCATTAATTCATCTATGATATTTTCTTCAAAATAATTAAAAAAACGCGTTACATAGCATATAAACATGATACATACACCCACAGAATAAAAATTGACAAATATGATATTTGTTTACCAAACGACTTTGTAGAAGTCGGAAGAATTACGTTTTCTCTAGTCAAACATTGAGGGATAACTGTAGAAAAATATTCCTTTCATATGCCTTCACTCTATATATAGTTATTCACGACCCTTGTGGGTTTAGCACTTCTTTTTTATTATGATAATAATAATGGTAATACTATCATTAACTCTAAAAATAGTGTGTTGCATGAGAATGGGAGTGTTGCTGTTTGTTTATTTTGTACTAACTTGTACACAATGTAAGAGTATTTGTATTGTGAGGTAATTATTATTATAATAAAAAAAATTATTTTGAGGTAAAAGTCTCACAAACTCTTACAAACGTATGTGAATGAACTAAAAGTGGACACGTATTAATCGCATTCATTTCGCCTGACCGAGTGATCGCCCACTACCTGTTCAGTTTTTTTTTTTTACCTTGTCTAAACTCCGTATCTCGTTCTCTCTCTCGTTTACTCTTTCGTTTACTAGTTGGCTCTCATTGACTATGGCGTCTAAGCTTAGTTGTGATAAAAAGAGGAGTCGTAAGCCTCTTACTTTAAGTGCCAAGTTAGAAATGATTAAACTCGGTGAACTGACTTTTTTGGGTTTTCCTGGGTTGTCTACGCATATTTGCTATGTATGATAATCTATGTAACTATTTATGCATACCTGAATGAACTTACTAACAAGGTATATGTTGATCGCTGAGATAGCCATCAAATACAGTTACATATAGCAGCATATGTGTAGAGAACCCAGGATAACCCAAGAGTGTACTCACCTAATTGTGGTTGCAGGGGTCGAGACTTAGCTCCTGGCCCTGCCTCTTCACTGACCGCTACTAGGTCCTCTCTCTCCCTGCTCCATGATCTTTATCATACCTCGTCTTAAAGCTGTGTATTGTTCCTGCCTCCACTACATCACTTGCCAGACTATTACACTTCCTGACTACTCTATGGCTGAAGAAATGCTTCCTAACATCCCTTTGACTCATCTGAGTCTTCAACTAACACTCTTGCTAGGAGCTAGTGCTGCTGGGGATTGCAAGTTAAAACCTATGATAATTTATCACTCAGAGAATCCTAGGGCCCTAAAGAACTATGCAAAAGGTAGCCTCCCTGTTTATTATAAATCCAATTCAAAAGCTTGGATGACTACTGATCTTTTCATAAATTGGTTCACAGACTATTTTTAAGCCAATGTTAATACTTTAAGGTGTGTATCTTACTTTTTATTGTGTTTTTTAATGCCTAGTGCTATTGCTAACTTAATATAAGTTAATGTAAGCTTGTTGTCTGGCATTTATATGCATTTAGAAGTGGAAAAAAATGGCGTTCTGCTTTTCGGCGATGTCTGCTTTAAGGCACTAGCCTGGAACCTAACCTGCCGTATAAGTGGGGCCCTACTGTACATGTATTTGTATGATTTTAAAAAAACATTTTGTGTCTGTCAGAATATTTCTTTATTTAATATATTTTCAATTTTTTTTTTTTAGGACCTAGTGTATTACTATTCTAATAATAGCTAAGAGTAATGTTACCAATACAGGAGGGCCCAAATTATACAGCGGGTTAGGTTTCAGGCTACCATCGCCAAGCCAAAATTGCTGTAAAGTGAATCACCTTTTTTTTTTTTTTTTTTTTTTTATCCCCCACTTTTAACACATGCATTGTCCAAACCCCTGATCTGAAAATTGCTGTAAAAAAAAAAAAATTCTTATGATAGAGATTATTTTTCAGAATGTAATGAAACCAAAAGTGTGAAATTTTATGAAAAATTGACAAAATTACGCTTTTGTGAATTGTGCTGTATCAGTGATATTTGTGCATTGGCGATTTTGCCCACTTTAAGTCATATTTTAGGCCAATTACATTCAGTCAACCAAATTCTTAGCTATTTCGCTAGTATGTTTTTCATTTTATCGATTGAGCACAAGAAACTGTCCAGTCAACTATTTCAACTACCCAATAAAGTGATCAGAAATTGGTAATTTGGTCAATTTCACACAAATTTCAAAACATTCCAATTTAAAAATAGGATCCAAAATAAATAAGGCAGGCATTCCTGGCACTAAAACATATTGTAATAATTGTATAAATAATATCAGTACATTCGTGAACGCATGTTAGTCCCACCAGTTGGACATGTATTGGATGGGCAACGTGATTAGTTTACTCTTCAATATCGGCCAAAATTGAACATTTCCGCTATTTTAATCTCGGTTTCAAGCTATTTTCAGTTCTGAAACCAGTCAAAAACATTTCTGTTTCTGTAATATATCTTTCATTCTATCAAATGAGACCAAGAAACTGAGAATACAACCATGACCATACGAAAATACACCGCAAAGTCGCTGTTTTAAACCAAAAACAGTCGCAGTTTTTTTCCTCGTACTCTGTGTGCTGCAGTTTTTTTTATATACAGCTGTACCTCGAGTTACGATGGTCCCCAAAATCACCCTTTTATGTAAGTTTATTTTTTAAATGCTTTTGTAAGTATATTTTGGGGGTGTAAAAGGACTAGTCTATTTTACATTATTCCTTATGGGGATAAATTCCTTTGGTAATGGCACTTGAACAGCATTCTCGAACGAAAAAATATCGTAACTCGAGGTACCACTGTATATGGTGCACACTTACTGCATGGACCCATTCTCACATATCTAGGCCCAAATTTACTGCTCACAGCTTATCTGAGTGAGTTGGGTTCATGGCGTAGTGCTATGGTACGGACAGTGACCTCAAACCCGTAGTACTACCACATGGACAGTGGAAGGGTTAAATTCATATAAATGCCTAATGACATGTTTACACTATCCTATATCAAGTGAGCAATAGATCTAGGCCTAAAAACCTTAAAAAAGTGAAATACATATACAGTACACTCATTAAAAGAGAGCCCTGCTTTACAGCGCTTCACTTTACACTGTTTCACTAATGCAGTGGTTTTCACTTATACACATTCTTCATTTATTCAGGCTTCGTACAATAAATAACAAAAAAGGCACAATACCGTGACTGGAACAATACACACACAACCCGCACATATAAAAGGAGAGGAGCTTACGACGACGTTTCGGTCCGACTTGTCCTTCGTGTTAGTGTGACTTTGTAAATGGTCCAATTCGGACCGAAACGTCGTCGTAAGCTCCTCTCCTTTTATATGTGCGGGTTGTGTGTGTATTCGTACAATAAATATGTTCACCACTCACTAAGATAGACAAAATTATTTTAAGGTAAGTAATGTGTGTACTTTGTATATAATTTTTAGGCCTAGCTCTATTCCTCAATATACGTACATATTATAATGTAACCATGTTATCAGGCTTTTCTTCTTCTTTCAACAAATCAGCCATATCCTACAGAAGCAGGGTGGCCCAAAAAGAAAAACAAAAGTTTCTCTTTTTACCTTTAGTAATGTATACAGGAGAAAAGGTTACTAGCCCCTTGCTCCCGGCATTTTAGTCGACTCTTACGACATGCATGGCTTACGGAGGAAGAATTCTGTTCCACTTCCCCATGGAGATAAGAGGAAATAAGAACAAGAACTAGTAAGAAAATAGAAGAAAACCCAGATCGGTGTGTATATATATGCTTGTACATGAATGTGTAGTGTGACCAAAGTGTAAGTAGAAGAAACAAGATACAGTCATCCCTTGGTTTTCAATTGTCTCAGTTTTCACCGATTTTGGTTTTCAATCACTTTTTTCGTGGAAAAATTGTCTCGGTTTTCACTGATTGTCTCAGTTTTCACCGATGGTACGGAACCTGTCCACCAGTGCCCCGCACATACAAAGCCGCTAGACCGCCACCCACGCACATTGTCACGCAGTGTAGCATTGTTTATGCTTGAGTGAACATCATCCCAGGAGTTCATACAAAACATTTATTAACAATTCATTGTTGTTGGCCCTTGATTATTGTGTGTGACTACTAAATAAGCTACCATGACCCCAAAGAAAGCTCCTAGTGCCAGTCCTTTGGTAAAGAAAGTGAGAAACACGATGGAGTTTAAGAGTGTAGCAGGCATGCAGGGAGTGTAGCAGGTATGCAGGGATGTAGCAGGTATGCAGGGAGTGTAGCAGGTATGCAGGGAGTGTAGCAGGTATGCAGGGAGTGTAGCAGGTATGCAGGGAGTGTAGCAGGTATGCAGGGAGTGTAGCAGGTATGCAGGGAGTGTAGCAGGTATGCAGGGAGTGTAGCATGAATGCAGGGAGTGTAGCATGTATGCAGGGAGTGTAGCAGGCAGGGAGGGAGTGTAGCAGGCATGCAGGGAAGTGACCCCACATGAGGACTTGGTACCTAGAGTCCTTATGGAGGATTCCCTTCCAAAAATAGGGTCTCTTCCCTCTCCCCTCCTCCCTCTCTTCCATCCAGCAACATCAGTCTTCAATAAAGGTAAGTGCCACATAGAGTTCATTCATTTGTGCATGTAAATCTATCTTTAAAGCCCCCCCTTTTTTTTCCAAACTTCTGGGTTTCTGGAACGGATTAATTGAATTTCCATTATTACTTATGGGGAAAATAGTTTTGGTTTTCACCGATTTTGGTTTTAGCTGATCCATCTGAAACGGATTAAAATTGAAAACCAAGGGATGACTGTATACCTGAAATCTTGCATGTTTATGAGACAGAAAAAAGACACCAGCAATCCTACTATAATGTAAAACAATTACAGGCTTTCGTTTTACACTCACTTGGCAGGACGGTAGTACCTCCCTGGGCGGTTGCTGTCTACCAACCTACTACCTAGGATCAGGCTTTTATATTCCTTTGAAAGTGAAAAAAGGCTTTTTCACTTTACAGCGATTTTCACAGCAGTAGCCTGGAACCTAATCTGCTGTATAAGCAGAACCTTCCTGTACTTACCTTAAAATATTTTTGTTTTTAGCTTATAGTGAGTGATGAGTAGTGTTAGCCCCTAGCAAGAGTGTTAGCCTGCCTTTTGCAGCTTTGAAGCCAGACATTGACTTCTCTTCTTTAGCAATAAATGTCCTAGAGAACATCTTCCGAAATACTAATGCAGTTTCATCCACATTAAAAATCTGTTGGTTGGTAAATCCTCCACATTTGATTATCTCTGCTTCACCCTGCACTTTGATGTTATCAAGTTGGCTTTTTTCCCTAAACCTTTGAAACCAGCCTCTGCTGGCTTCATATTTATTTTCAGCATATATTAAGTGTGCAATAGAGGTAGGCCTAAAAAAAAATATAAAAGTAAAAGGAATGTAAAATATTGCCAGAATACAGAGAGGCGCACAGTGCATAAATTCTGTAAACAGATGAATCACCAACAATACATGGCTCATGGCAACTGTTATGCAGGCTACTGCATTAATGTGAAGATAATTTGTATATAATGTAAGGTGTATTGGGGAAAAATGCTCCATAAATGTATATATAATATCAGTGTTTTGGGTGGACATGTAATAGAAGTGCGATCAGATGGATACACATGGAACAAATATTGGATGTCCAACTGGGAGGTCACTAAAAAAAATTTTTTTCAACATGTCGGCTGTCTCCCACCAAGGAATGGTGATCCAAAAAAGAAAGAAACAAACACTTTCACCATCATTCACACATAATCATTATCTTTGCAGAGGCACTCAGATACAACAGTTTAGATGTCACTAAACAGCCAATATCCCAAACCCCTCCTTTAACCCTTTCAGGTTTGAGACTTCTGATCCTTAACTCGTTTTCCGGTCGAAACATTTTCAGAAATTTTTTTAATTTTTTCTTATGAAATTATAGAGCATCTTTTTCCGATCATAATGCCACCAAAAGTATGAAAATTGGTGAAAAACTAACGGAATTATGCTCTCGCAAAGTTAGCAGTATCGACGATATTTACGCATCGGCAATTTTGCCCTATTTTCGGCCAATTCCAATGTCTCAGTCTACTAAAATCATAGCTATTATTCTAGAATTCCATTTGTTCTATCGACTGAGTACAAGAAACCACAAATTTACCAATTTCAACTACCCAGTAAAGTGGTCAGAAATTGGCAATACTATTGTCAATTTCACACAAATTTCAAAAGATGACAATTTCAAAATATTGTCCAGAATAAACAAGACAGACATTCCTGGCACTAAAATACGTAACATTTTATCTGTTCATTAGTCACGTCTCCAGGCCCCTATTACATAACTTTTTCTTTCCATTTTGAATTTTATTCTCACAAAAATTGAAGATTTTCTGTTATGTATACTACTGCATCATTGTAAAAATGGTATACGTAAATAATATCAGCACATTTGTGCAAGAATATTAGACTCGTCAGTTGATGTGTATTGGACGCGTGGCGTGATTTGTTTACTCTTGAACATCGGCAAAAATCAAACATTTTCGCTACTTTGCGCTCAATTTCTAGGTACAGTGGACCCCGAGTAACGAACACCCCGAAAATCGTACAATTATGTAAGTATAATATTGTAAGTGCTTTTGTAAGTGTATTTTTTGGGGGTCTGAAATGGACTAACCTACTTGACATTATTTCTTAAGGGAGTAAATTGTCTCGGTAATGGCACTGAGCAGGTTTCTGGAATGAATTTTGTTCGTTACTTGGGGGTCCACTGTACTTGTCATCAAGAAACCAATCAAAATTATCTCTATTTCTCTAATATATCTTCCATTCTATCAAATGAGACCAAGAAAACGAAAATATAACTATAAATACCATACAAAAATAGACTGCAAAGTCGCTGTTTTAAAGCAAAAACACGGTCAGAGTTTTTTTCCTCATTATGCACTGTGTACTGCAGGATTTTTTATACTGCGCACACTGACCGCACAGACCCATTCTCTCACATCTAGGCCTACCAGCCTGTTTCTGCTTGATTTGAGGGCACTAGAATTTAGGCGTACTAGTACGTCAAACACCCTGGTGCGTAAGACGTACTAGTACGTCAAAAACCCTGAAAGGGTTAAATTTAAGTGTAGGTATTGTACTTCCCACCTCCAGGACTCAAGTCCAGCTAACTGGTTTTCCTGAATCCCTTCACAAAATATTACCCTGCTCACACTCCAACGGCTTGTCAGGCTCCAAAACCATTCGCTCCATTCACTCTATCTAACACACTCACACATGCATGCTGTATGTTCAGCCCCTTGCACAAAACCCTTTACCCCATCCCTCCAGGCTTCCCTAGGATGACCTCTATCCCTCCTTCTCTCCCTACAGATTTATACATCCTCCAAGTCATCCTATTTTGCTCCATCCTCTTTAAATGACCAAACCACCTCAACACCCTCTCTTCAATCCGCTGAATAATACTTTTAGTAACTCCACACCTCCTAATTTTTTAAACCAATTTTTTTTAACATGTCGGCTGTTTCCCACCAAGGCAGGATGACAAATTATCTTCACATTATTGCAGTACAGCAAAACACCTGTTCTCACAGCAACACACCCTGGCTCACAGCAACACACCCTGGCTCACAGCAACACACCTTGGCTCACAACAACACACCCTGGCTCACAACAACAAACCCTGGCTCATGGCAACATAACCTTTTGAGAGTGAATGATGCTGTCTGAGTAAAGGCACACGAAAGGAGTTTTTCACAGTTACCACCAGTAATATACACAGTTTCTTTGGTGGTAGGGACTAGAAAGAACTTTTACTGTAATTTTATCACCTCCTTTATGCCCGCCCGGCTACCACAACTCCGTTATATCAATTTGTTCTAGTATGGTTGTTTAAGACGTATTGTGTTTATAGATATATAGTGGTCTTAATAATTTTGAAAACATGCCCTAAATGGATTAATGAAAATGTTTGTATTAATGTAATATATGAATTTAAAGTCCTAGGTAGTAGGTTGGTAGACAGCAACCACCCGGGATGTCTACAATCCTGTCAAGTGAGTGTAAACGGAAGACTGTAATTGTTTTAATGATGGTGGATTGTGGTGTCTTTTTTCTGTCTATAAACATGCAAGAATTCAGGTACTCTTACTACTTTATTTACACTTAGGTCACAC
>WNWK01059048.1:0-10291 GCA_009830355.1 Cherax destructor | reverse complement strand
TTTACACACTGGACACAACAATAAGTACTTACCGACATTGTAGAGAGTATAATCACAGTGTATATGAGTGGAAGAAGAGCAAAAATCTGGCTCTGGGTGACGCCAAGCGAGAAGTGTTTACATTTTGGTCTCTCAACCAATGGGAAGCGAGCAGATGCCGGTCTCACTTAGCTGGAGCGACTCACAGAAGGCTTGTGATTGGTCAGAAACAGAAAACGGGAACCTAGATGCGCTGGGGGAGTAGGATGACACGTGCAAAAAACACGTGTTTAGGACCGTCTCTACACGGTCCTGCCCGGTAAAGGGTTAATGGTACACCCTTACTGATGCACTCTTAATGCTACACCTAGTTTGTGTTTATGTATGATTTCCTGCTTTAATTCCATGGAAATCATCCTCATTTTCTTCTCAGCACTGCCCTTTCCACTTTGTATGTATATAATAATACTTTTGCTTACCATTTGGAATTTTTATTCACACAAAATATAGAAGATTTACTGTTATGCAGACTACTGCATTATTTTAATAATTGTACAAATAATGTCAACCCATTCGTGACTCCATATTGAAATGGCCACTCGGATAGGTATTGTTTACTCTTGAACATCGGCAAAAAACAAACATTTCAGCTACTTTGAGCTCAATTTCAAGGTACTTTTTGTTGTGAAAGCAATCAAAATCATATCTATTTCTGTAAGCATATATGTGAACAGTATTTAGATAAAGGTAGAGAAGTTTTTATTGCATTTATGGATTTAGAAAAGGCATATGATAGAGTGGATAGGGGAGCAATGTGGCAAATGTTGCAAGTGTATGGAATAGGTAGTAAGTTACTGAAGCTGTAAAGAGTTTTATGAGGATAGTGAGGCTCAGGTTAGGGTGTGTAGGAGAGAGGAGATTACTTCCGGTAAAAGTAGGTCTTAGACAGGGTTGTGTAATGTCACCATGGTTGTTTAATATATTTATAGATGGGGTTGTAAAAGAAGTAAATGCTAGGGTGTTGGGGAGAGGGGTGGGATTAAATTATGGAGAATTAAATGCAAATGGGAGTTGACACAGTTACTTTTTGCTGATGATACTGTGCTTATGGGAGATTCTAAAGAAAAGTTGCAAAGGTTAGTGGACGAGTTTGGGAGAGTGTGTAAAGGTAGAAAGTTAAAAGTGAACATAGATAAGAGTAAGGTGATGAGGGTATCAAACGATTTAAATAAAGAAAAATTGGATATCACATTGGAGAGAGGGATTATGGAAGAAGTAAATGTTTTCAGATATTTGGGAGTTGATTGTCAGCAGATGGGTTTATGAAGGATGAGGTTAACCATAGAATTGATGAAGGAAAAAGGTGAGTGGTGCATTGAGGTATCTGTGGAGACAAAAACGTTATCCATGGAGGCAAAGAAGGGAATGTACGAAAGTATTGTGGTACCAACACTCTTATATGGGTGTGAAGCATGGGTTGCAAATGCTGCAGCGAGGAGGAGGCTGGAGGCAGTGGAGATGTCCTGTCTAAGGGCAATGTGTGGTGTAAATATTATGCAGAAAATTTGGAATGTGGAAATTAGGAGAAGGTGTGGAGTTACTAAAAGTATTTGTCAGAGGGCTGAAGAGGGTTGTTGAGGTGGTTTGGTCATTTAGAGGAATGGATCAAAGTAGAATGACTTAGAGAGCGTATAAATCTGTAGGGGAAGGAAGGCGGGTAGGGGTCGTCCTAGAAAGGTTGGAGGGAAGGGTAAAGGAGGTTTTGTGGGCGAGGGCTTGGACTTCCAGCAAGCATGTGAGCGTGTTAGATAGGAGTGAATGGAGACGAATGGTTTTGGGACATGACGATCTGTTGGAGTGTGAGCAGGGTAACATTGTGTGAAGGGATTCAGGGAAACCAGTTAATTGATTTAGTTGGACTTGAGTCCTGGAAATGGGAAGTACAATGCCTGCACTTTAAAGGAGGGGTCTGAGATAGTGACAGCTGGGAGGGACTTTTCTCAGCTGTAGTATCTGAGCTCCTCTGCAAAGACAGTGATTATGTATGAGTGTGGTGAAAGTGTTGAATGATGATGAAAGTTTTTCTTTTTGGGGATTTTCTTTTTTGGGTCACCCTGCCTCGGTGGGAGACGGCCGACTTGTTGAGAAAAAAAAAAAAAAAAAAAAATCTTCCATTCTATCAATTGAGACCAAAAAACAAGAATACAACCATAAAAACCATACAAAAATATACCGCTAAGGGCCGGCTAAGGCTGAGAAGTGAACTCTGTTATTTTCAGCCAGATTTCTTTCAATTTTGGTGTACATTAAGAAACATTTTTCCATCATACATTGCCCAAGTTTTAATAAGATAGTCCAACAAACAAATGAGATCCAATTTCCTAGATCAAAAGCAAGAGCCCTTCACCAGTGTCAAGGAACCTCCCTTGAGGCCCGCTCGCATCTGGAAATTTCGCTCGCCTATGGAAGCAAAAAATCGACCGATTGATTGCTCGTATCTAGAAAAACTCGCACATGGATGTTCTCGTTAGTGGAGGTTCCACTGTACTACCAAACCCCCAGGATGTGAATCACAGTAGCTGGATAACCCCCAGGAACAATTCACTGCTAGGTGAACAGTGGCAATGAGATTAATGAAACATGTCCAACCCATCCCAGGATCAAACCCATGTCCCCTGGTTGTGAAAAAAATATCACAATGTAGAATACTTACAGTATCAAGCTTGCAATATTACAGTATAGAACAACCACAGTATCAAGCTTGCAATATCACAATGTAAAACAACCACAGTATCAAGCTTGCAATATCACAATGTAAAACAACCACAGTATCAAGCTTGCAATATCACAATGTAAAACAACCACAGTATCAAGCTTGCAATGTTACAATGAAGAACACATTGCAGAAAACACTTCTCCAAGCCTATGCAACAGTCACCAAATACACTCAATATTTTATTTTATATGCTCTAATAAAGTTCAGTAGATAAAACAAGGTAAACTTTTGCAAGCCAAGGTCTTCCAGTCCCAGAGAGCCACCAGAGACAGTGGTCATGAGGTACAGAGCAGTGTTTTACTACTCTCTCACTGAAGGCTGCATTTAATGGGGCATGCCCCAAGAGACTGCATTCTCCCAGTTTGAGACCTTTTGCTTCCTACACTATAATATGCCTGGACCTTTCTGGTCAAGTATTCTGGATCCAGACATACACTGCTCTCTAGTGTCATACCCTCACTCACTCCTTTTGACTTGTTCACTACCTCATTAACTTATTCACTTGTTTCCTTTCTCTGATAATGTATATTAGTGGCAGCTCTAGATTAGCCCCTCTTGGTGCTGCCACTGCTGTATACAGATAAATAATTGTATACCAATTGTGTACTAGGATAAATCATATTATATAGAAATTAAGAACATTGAATATTTTTATAATACACTGGCTGTTTCCCTACCCAAAATAGGAAATATTATACTTAATATAAATTAATAAAAATTTAAGCTGCAATAAATAAGAAGAACAAAAAAAGATGAGCACAGTGTATGAATACTCACCTCCAAATTCTGAAGAAAGGCAGTGTAGATGTGCAACATTTCTCCGCCCTCACTCAGGTACTGGCTGCCCTCACTCACTACCTCCATGAACTTGGCCACACTCTCCTAAATATAATCCATATCATACAATTATAAATTACAGTATATCAGTTATGGATAGAATTATAAAACTAATCATGATATTCCCTCAAAAAAATAATAAATATGATAATGGGAAAACAATGAAGTAAAGAATTACAGTATTATGTAAATTTGTACTGTACTATTATGTTGCAATGATAAAAATTCTTTCTTTCAACAAACCGGCTGTATCCCACAGAAGCAGGGTGGCCCAAAAAAAAAAAAAAAAAGTTTCTCTTTTCAACTTTAGTAATGTATACAGGAGAAGGAGTTACTAGCCCCTTGCTCCCGGCATTTTAGTCGCCTCTTATGACAAGCATGGCTTACGTAGGAATAATTCTGCTCAACTTCCCCATGGAGAATTATAAAAATAATAATAATAATAATTTAATGAAACTGCATGGGAAAGCGGAGAAGAATCTTTCCTCCGTAAGCAATGCGTGTTGTAAGAGGCGACTAACATGCCGGGAGAAAGGGGCTAGTAACCCCTTCTGTATAAATTACTAAATTTTAAAAGAAAAACTTTTGTTTTTATTTTTTGGTCACATTGCCTCGGTGGGATATGGCCTGTGTGTCGAATGCACATTACTACCAGATTTGACTACAAATTATTTTTACCTATGGCAAAACTTGAAAGATATGATGCACAATCAGCAACTAAACCATTGTTTTCCTATATTCCATAAATATTTTCTGCATTATCAAATAATATATGCTATGTATGTGAACTAAATTTTGGTCTGTAACTTACGAAGAAAATAGTGTTGAAGAGTGCACACATTCTGGTAACTTACAGAGAACACAGTGTTGAAGAATGTACACATTCTGGTAACTTACAGAGAACACAGTGTTGAAGAATGTACACATTCCGGTAACTTAAAGAGAACACAGTGTTGAAGAGTGTACACATTCTGGTAACTTACAGAGAACACAATGTTGAAGAGTGTACACATTCTGGTAACTTACAGACAACACAGTGTTGAAGAGTGTACACGTTCTAATGACTTACAGAGAAAACAGTATTGAAGAGTGTACACGTATTAGTGGGGTGCAAAATGGGCGCATCAGCGGCCATCAACGACAAAAGGTGCGCACGCCATGTATCTTCCAAATCATTAGGTTGTCGTATAGGGCGAAACAACATGGCAGTAATGCTTGGCGAAGCATTACATGGGGTCATATCCCCAAGGTCACCATCACTACTTTCACTGTGGCTAGAAGAAACAGATTATCGTAAATCAACAGCATACTATTTTTACAATAATGTTTACAGGAATGAATTCAATATATTGAGTGATGCAACAGTACCTATCCTCAGTATAATATAGTTAAGAGTGAGCAAGTCTTCTACACTGCTAGAGAGGGACATATTTACATAGGTCAAGGTCCTAAAATACGTTAAACGTAAAAGGTCTTATACAATAATATTTAAGATTATTACTTTTATAAAGGTCACCCAACCTTCAGAATGCAGGCACTGTACTTTCCACTTTCAGGACTCAAGTGCAGCTAATATAAAACCATTTTATCTTGTGTGTACAGAAACATTTGCAAAGGTGAAAAAAAAATTAATACTATTGCCAAATCTTGTACTAAGTCTCTGATTAAGACTGAAATATACAGACCTATTTTACTGGTGCTGAATTTTACGTTCAAAAAGTAGTTTACTCTGTACTGATCAATGTTTTGTAATAAGTGTGGGACAAAATTGTTATGAAAAAACTTGACAATTTCAATAAAATTGTCAGAAAATTCTTGCAAATTTATGATAAAATTGTGGCAAATTGTTACAAGTACATAATCATGAAAAAAATATCAAAAAATTAAAACAAAAATGTCACAAAACTGTAACAAATCATGACAAAACTTTGATAAAACTAAAAAAACTGTGGCATAACTGTGACAAAATTATCATAAAATTATGAATTTATTTTAAGAAATTGAAAATTTTTGCAACTCTAGATATATTTTCTCTGGACACTTAAGCTGAATCTTGATATTGTTAACAATGTACAGTGCTAAAGGCAATGTATATGGCAATGTTTATATATGCACATCATAGCTTGTGTTTAGTAAGAAAATCTTTTTCTCTCATCTTGTGTTAAGTACAGTGGACCCCCGGTTTATGTTATTAATTCGTTCCAGAATGCTGTTCAAGTACCGTTACCAAACGAATTTGTTCCCATAAGGAATAATGTAAATTAGATTAGTCCTTTTAGACCCCCATAAATACACTTACAAAAGCACTTTCAAAAATACACTTACATAATTGTTCGAGTTTCGAGCCTAATGTAAACCGGGGGTCCACTGTATATATGTTCAGTGAAAATACCATTTTCTTTATAATATACCAATTCATAACAAATAAAAAAGCACAATACCATAATTGGAACAATAAATAAAAACATAACATCGTCATAAGTTTCAATCTCCTGCGTGTGGGTTATTTGTGTATTAGCTGGACTTAAGAGCCCTGGAGGTGGGAAGTACAGTGCCTGAATGATGATGAAAGTGTTTCTCCTTTTTCGGGTCACCCTGCCTTGATGGGAAACGGCCGATGTGTTAATAAAAACAACTCATTATTAACTTGTGATATGAGACATAAAAGAAATGTTCCCTCACTCTGACATGGATGTGGGTGACGCAGGTCTGCGTGCAGCTGTGGTGTCAAGGGTGAGCTTGGGTGGCATAGTGGTGCCAGTAGTGGCAGGCTGGGGGTGGCGGGTGTGGGACACTGCTGAGCGCTCACTGGCACCCAGAGTGGGGTCATCCACTGGGGACACAGAGCCCTCTTCCTCCCACCACTCATGGTCAGCAGGGGGAGTGGGTTTTTTACCATGAGCAGCAGTGATCTCAGAGGCATGTATATCATCCACATGACTAGAAGGGTCCACGTCTCCAAGGTTGCTTGGGGATCGTCGACGAACACCCCACAGATTGAAATTGTCTACGCTCTCCTCCTGCAAATTGGGCCATTACTTATAGAATAAAGAAGGGAGAATGAGATCAAATTCTTTCAATTCAAATTATCTTTGACAATACAGCTTAATTTTTTCAGACTTATGTGATAATTTACCTAAAGCAAGATGTCATCATAACTGCATTACAGTAGAAGACATACCTAGTTTACTGATGTTGTTAGAACTAACTTTCAATCTAATCATGAACTGCAGTTACTAACAAAATAGTGAAATAAGAGAAAGTTATCTTTGTTCTGGTTAAAGAAATTATGAATCAATTATTATTTTTATAATGACAAAGTTGGTACATAATCATACTACTGAGATTTAGCTTAACTTCGTTACATATGAGAATTACTATACTTTCTGTACCTAATTACAGTAGCTTAAGTTTTTATCCCATATATATATTATTTTATTTTTATTACTGACAGAGAAGTTTGTCTATTATTAATTTATTGATAAGCATATTTGAATATTAATTAAAATGAATAAGTGTAATGAACACTTGTCAATGCTCAATAATAACCTACATGAAGGCAGAAAGTTAAGAGATTGATTGATCTGTACTGTATATTACAACCCCCTTCTGGGTTCCTCTTTATTAAAATCTGCAGTTCAGTGATAACACTTACCCCTTGACTTTCCAGTTCATATTCTAAGAAGTCAAAGTCCTTAAATACGGCAAACTGTTTCTCCGAGGAGGTCATGTCATCTGCGGTTCTGTCGTTGGTTGGGTCACAAGGAGCGGCAGAGACCTCCTCTGTGGACGACGCCATGGACGACTGCCTCTCCAGCTCGGAACTTTGGCTGAATATAACCTGGTGTTGGATTAGACATTTGTTAAAAACTAAATGGGTTTAAAAATTCCAGACTTTATAGTGTAATGTAATGTATTTAGTGGAATACAGTGTTGCTCTACTGTCTAGTTGAAAGTGATGTGCAGAAAGTAGAGAAAAAGATTATGGCTAATTGTTTACAAGCACCGTATTGTTATGTTCTATCAAGGATATTCCAGGAGGAGCAGGACAGTTTAGTGGGGGTAAATTGCAGAGGTGGCAGGGAAGCTTAACAGAATCAGAATAAAGACAAAGCTAATATTAAATCATGCAGCAAATAGTCTTTTTTTTTTTCCTTGAGAATTTTCTTTGGTATCATATCTATCATCCTAGCAAAAATTATATCTTGCAATTATTTTAAAAGCTAGCCTTAAAGATTATAAAGTAGCCATTAGCATCAAAGAAGAAAAACAAAAGGGATAGAACTGTTAAATTATTTAGCTGCTTTACTGTGGTAATAATGAGCAGAAAATGAAGTGCTTTACCTCACAGTAATATTGGAAAACATTATTTGTAAATTGTTTTGAGGGATTGCCTATAAAACCACATCATTTATTTTCTTAATAATTCTATATGAATCTAATTATCCATTTCATAAGTACTGATAGGACGACAAATTTTTTATACATAAAACATTACCGTATATTTAAAAAAATATTGAATGTATCTGATTTCAGCACTCTTCTCCCAGACTCCAACAATTGGACATTATATAATTTGAGAGACAACAAGTGGTGGCTATAAATGTATTTTATGAGAAATAATGAAATGTAAATCTGTCAGGGAAGTTCACCTGTAAAATAGTCAGAAATCTAATCAATCACTTTTAGCATATATCTAGCTGGTAACTCAGAGGGAAGTTTACTAAAAATGTCAAAAAAGGTGACAGTCAATCAAATACAATAAGATTTCATGCCCAGCTGTTGGCTCCAGTTCATCATCCTGCAATCATACTTAATTACCACGTTACTATAAGAAGAAATGAATGATCTTATATAATATTATATTAAAAAATGCCAAGTGTTGGTTGCCTTCTTCCATACACTTCAAAAAAATTGCAAAGTGCTGGCTGCCCTCTTCAATACTGCGCAAAAAGCACGAGGATTAGAATATCAAGAACCATTATGTGTGAAGAAGAATTACAAGCAAACAATAGCAAACAGCAAAGCATTGGCAAACAAATATCTGATACACAATAACACAAAGTTCCTTGGATGTTAGGTGAGAATTTTTGAAAAATGAAAAAATTCCAAAATAAAATTCTCAAATACAATACCTCACTGAGTGCATGCAAATTACATCACAAGGGATATTTAATTTAGTGTTCATAAAGATTCACACTAATGATCTATATATATTGTCCATAGGTATTTTACCAGAGGAATATGAATATTTTATACAATGCCCATACAGTTATAAAAACAGGTTTAAATATTGCAAAAGACTAGCTACTTCAACATAGCATAACAAAGTATAAAGAGCAAAAAGGCACAATACCATGACTGGAACAATATACAAATAACCCGCACATAGGAGAGAGAAGCTTATGACGACGTTCCGGACCAACTCGGACCATTTACAAAGTCACACTGTCATACAGCGTGACTTTGTAAATGGTCAAAGTCAGTCTGAAATGTCATTGAAAGCTTCTCTCTCTCCTATGTGTGGATTCTTTGTGCATAACAAACTGGTTGTCTCCCACTAAGGCAGGGTGACCCCCAAAAAAACAATTTCACCATCATTCACTCTTATCACTCTTGCCAGAAGCCCGTAGATACTACAGTTCAGATGCGCTTCCAAAATACAAATATCTCCACCCCTCCTTCAGAGTGCAGGCATTGTACCTCCCACCTCCAGGACTCAAATCTGGATAACCGGTTTCCCTGAATCCCTTCACAAAATGATACCTTGTTCACACTCCAACAGCTCAAAGTCCCAAAAACCACTTGCCTCCACTCACTCCTATCTAACAAGCTCACACATGCCTGTTGGATGTCCAAGCCCCTTGCACTCAAAACCCTCTTTACTCCCTCCCTCCATTTTTTCCTAGGGCGACCCCAACCCCACCTTTCCTCTGCTACACTTCACTGTCCAAGGCCTCAAAATTAAAAGTGCTTACAGTGCCCACACACACACACACACACACAAAAAAAAAAAAAATACAGGAATGATACCAGAAGTATGAAAAATTTGATTTAACCCTTAAACGGTCCAAACGTACATATACGTTCTTACCGCTACTGCCCCGACCTTGATTTTCCTCATAAGAAAGCATGTAAAAAAAACGTATATATACGTTTGGGGCAGTAGCGGTAAGAACGTATATATACGTTTGGACCGTTTAAGGGTTAAAATCCTTTACCAGGCCACGCATCAAATTTGAGACACTGCAACATTTGCAACCTATATTCTGATAATATAAGCAATTCTAAGACATATATTTGTGTTCATTTGTCAAGTATATTTATTTTAGGCACCTATAAAATACCCTCTGTGGCAGAATCAAATATGAGGCACACCTGGCCTGGTAAAGGGTTAAAGCTTATGGAATTACGCAGACACTGAGGTGCTGTGTATTGTATAAAAACTTAGACTGAGGTGCTGTGTAGTGTATATGCTTAGACTGAGGTGCTGTTACACAGCCATTCACAATTGCAGGACAGATCAGCGAGGGGGTGGAATAGCTATATATTACTCAGATCAACTTGAATGTATCAATAACTCTTGCATAAGGGATGAGCATGGAGAATATATTATAGCTAAATTTAAATCAAAAGACCTGCAAAAACCCCTCACAGTGATAAACATCTACAGATTACCACAGTCAAACATTCACCATT
>WNWK01059047.1:0-10292 GCA_009830355.1 Cherax destructor | reverse complement strand
TTGGAATGTTCTGAGAAGGTCTGGGGTTCTACACTCACGGTATGCTTTACCAATCCTCCTAGCTGCATGTGTTAGATTGCGTAGCTGTGGGTCATTATAATATTTACATTGGTTTTTATTGTCATTTCTAGTGGAAGGTTTATGTTGTCTTTTCCTGCCCACTTGATCTGTGAGTACAGTCTCAATAGCTGTAACTAGATCATCATTGAATTTTTGTGCCAGTGGGCTCATAATCTTTATACCATTGATCCAAGTGGTTAATAAAGTTTTCTCTGTGTTCTGGGTTGAGAATAAGTTTCCTCCTTCTGTATTTAGCTCCTTGGTTGCTTGAGATATGATCAAGATTGACAGTTGTGAGTCTTGAAAGTGATCAGATAGAAGATCATCAACTATAACAGAGTCATGCATCGTATATTGACGTATTAAATCCAAGGCACAGATCTAGTATGCCTCCATATATGTGAGTGGGCTCAATAGTGCCTACATCGAACATTATCATGCTCATTTAGAAATTCTGACAGTTTAGTTCCATTAGTGTTTGTTATAGACCCACCAATATTCTTATGTCTGGCATTAAAATCTCCAAGTATGAGGGTAGGTTCACTATTGATGCGATCTGGTAAAGCATCAGGTCGAAGCTGGTTTGCTGGGGCATAAAGGTTAAAGATGTTTATGGAAAAGTCGCCTGCGTATACTCTGACACCATGATACTGCATGTTTACTCGACTCTGCAGGGTAAGGAGCTTCACTCAGGAACAATACCTGAAGGATGTTAAATTTGAGTCTGGACAATACTGGGTGCGACTCCCATGGAAGCTAAACCATCCGGAACTACCCACTAATTACCGGATGGCGTATGGTCAGTTAAAGGCCCAGCTCCACGAATTGAGTAAGACACCAGGTTGACTGCTTATAATGGGATCATTAATGAACAGTTAAATAATCAGTTTATAGAGGAGGTACCCCTGAGCAAGCCAATATTTATGGCCACTACTTACCTCATCACGGAGTGAAAAGAATTCCAAAACCACTCCTTTGAGGATCGTGTTTAATTGTAGTGCCAGGGGTAATAAAAATGTACCAGTTTGAATGATTGTTTAATGACAGGTCGTCGCTGACGGAGAAATTGGGAGATGTGTTATTGAATTTCAGAGTTAATAGTTATGCCTTCACGGCAGACATAAGTAAAGCTTTCCTGAGAGTGGGATTGCAAGAGACGGATCGGGATTACACAAGATTTCTGTGGCCAGAGGATCCTAGCAATCCACTTAGTCCGCTGAAAACTTTCAGATTCAAAGTGTCTTATTTGGGGCTACTTCTAGTCCGTTCTTACTTAGGCGACGATAAATGCGCACCTTAAACGTACGGGTGGTCCACTGAGTGAAATAATGAGTAAACAATTCTATGTGGACAATTTCCTCGGGGTGACGTCAACTGAAGAGGAGCTAATGAAGATATATGAAGGGGCTAATGACATAATGCAAGGTGCAAATATGCCTCTCAGGGAGTGGAACAGTAATTCGTCCAGGTTAAAGGACCGAATAAATAAAGATAATCCCGGCGATGAAGTATCTGGGTGTAGCAATGTATTGGGACTGACTTGGGATACTGAAGAGAGCTTGATATCGTTAAAGCCTAATAATTATAGTATGCCCAAGAAATTAACAAGAGAACCCTACTTGCTGAAATTTCAAAATGTTTCGATCCACTAGGCTTAGTGGCGCCTCTTACAATCCGAGGGAAATTATTGGTACAAGAGGCATGGAAGCAGAAGTGTGCTTGGGATGAAACCCTACCTGAGGAATTCGTTAACAGGTGGGAAGAATTAATTGGTGATTATGAGAAAGTTCCAATGTTAGAGTTCCCGCGGTGTGAGCCGCTCTGGAGTGGAAAATACACTCCACATTTTTGCGATGCTTCTAAATTAGCGTATGGAGCAGTCGCTTATCTTCAATGTGATAAAGATATTTCTCTTGTCATGTCTAAAACTAAAGTGGCTCCAATTAAATTACGTACGTTACCTCAGTTGGAATTAACCGCCATTTATGTGGGTGTCAAATTAGCTGATTATTTACGGAGTAAATTGCCGGAGATAAATATTAGCGACACCATAATTTGGTCTGATAATGAGGTATCCTTGCAGTGGATCCGCAACGGAACCAGCAAGATTATATTCGTGCAAAATAGAGTCGCGAGATTAACCAGATGCAAGAGAAATATGACAGTTTGGTCAACATAAGTTAACTTTTAACCATATTCCCGGAGCGGAGAACCCAGCTGATTTCTTGTCTCGTGGGTTGACTTATGTAAAATTTGTGAAGACTTTATCGTGGTTTAAGGGACCCAGTTGGTTGGTGAATAAAAGTAACTGGCCTGTTCAAAAGGCGCATATTGCTCCGGTGGAAATTACTGTGAACACGGCTCCAGTCCTCGGTCCCTCCTTAGCCATTGATATAAATAATACTCATCCTTCCCAAAATTGATTAATGTCACGAAGTTGGTGTTTAATTCATAAACAAGATGAATATCCCGTATGATTTTCCTCATCCCCTGAAATACTGGGTACAGAGAGTACAAGGAGAAATCTATGGAGAGGAGATTAAATTGCTAAGGGATGGAAAACTTGGGAAGGGTTCAATAATAGAGAAATTGGGGCTATACTTGGAGGATGACGTAATCAAGTGCAGAGGTAGATTGCAAAATGCTGAATTGGGTGAATATACTAAACACCCTATCTTGCTGCCCAAGACTCATCATCTGACAACTTTAATTGTATTAAATGCCCATAAAAATGTGATGCATGGTGGAGTACAAGATACCTTAAATTGTATTAGGGAAACTTTCTGGATTCCTCAGGGCGACAGAGTGTGAAGAGGGTGATTAAGACATGTGTAGTGTGCCGCGTGTGGATGCCAGAACCTATATGTACCAGGACCTCCACCATTGCCCAAGGAACGAGTGCAGTTAATAAAGCCATTTGATGTAACCGGTGTAGATTACAGTGGCCCAATCATTTTAACGGGTACTGCAGATGGTGTTCCTTTAAAGGTGTATGTGTGTTTATTCACTTGTACCGCTACAAGGGCAGTACACTTAGAAGTGGCACAGGATTTGTCTGCAGAACAGTTCATACAGCTGTTTCGTAAATTTGCAGCTAGGAGATCCTTTGTCCAGACTAATGAAGAACATGCCACTAATTTACAGCGCATTTGAGTGAATTACAATGAATCATGGTACATGTCTGTTGTGATAAAAACACAGGCCTCATTTCTAGGCTTTATTGAACACAAAACCATGGTACATGTCTGCAACAGAGAAAATACATCTAATGACTGCTGCTGGGACAGGTGATGTGTGCATATGTCCTCAGAAAAGCTATAGCTACTGGCGACATATTTAAGCTTACCATGTAATCTGCATCACGAATGTATTTGTGTAAGAGCGAGACCACACGCCATGCTGGGCCATCGCCGTACTGTTTGTTGTTATTGTTAGGGGCCCCTGAGGTGGTGCCGTATTGTGTCCTGCAGCGGCTCTCCACAAGAGCGGTATCACTACAATCTCCCCTTCTAAAATATCAGATACAGTAATCCTCCAAACGGTTAGGTGGGTGACGTGTACGTCCAGACCTTCGTAGCCCTTGAGCCTCTTCACCGGGTTCGGTATTTTCTAGCGGGGTTTGACTATCTACTGGAGCGGCATCCTCTATTTCAATAGGGGTAGCCTGAAAAGGCTTCCCTGGAGAAACCGAAGCATCTTTCGCAACATCTATTGGTGTATCTTGAGATTCCGCACTAACATTGGTTTCAACTGGGGCTAAGTGTCTTGTAGATACAGTAGTCTCTTCACCATTTTGGTAGCGAATGTGGGCATAATGCGGATTAGCTTGTAGGAGCTCTACCTCTTCCACTAAAGGATCCGTCTTGTTCATCCTACGGTGACTCTTCAGGAGAATGGGTCCAGGGTGACATAACCAGGTGGGCATGGAGGCTCCCGTAGAGGAACGACGTGAATAGTTGAAGAGTCTCTCATGAGGGGTAGCATTAGTAGCTGTGCACAGCAATGATCTAATAGAGTGAAGGGCATCAGGTAAGACAGTCTGCCAGTGTTGAACCGGTAGATTGCGAGATTTCAGTGTCATTGTAACTGACTTCCATATAGTACCATTGAACCGCTCCACTTGACCATTGCCTTGAGGGTTGTAGCTTGTTGTTCTGCTGCAAGCAATCCCTTTGTTAGCCAAAAACTCATGAAGTTCATTACTCATGAACGAGGATCCCTGTCTGAATGGATATAGGCCGGCATACCAAAAATAGCGAATAACTGGGAAAGACAACTGATGACAGTTGAAGCAGTCATATTTGCACAGGGAACACAAAAGGAAACCTAGAATATTCATCTACTATGTTAAGGAAATACCTATTCTGGTTTATGCTTGGTAGAGGTCCTTTGAAATCTATATTCAGTCTCTCGAAAGGCTGGGTGGCTTTTATGAGATGAGTTTTCTCTGGCTGGTGAAAGTTTGGCTTGCACTCTGCACATACTCTGCATGATCTGATCACTTGTCGCACCTCTTCCACTGAGTAGGGCATATTCTTAGATTTAACAAAATGATACAGGCGTGTAACTCCTGGGTGACACAAGGCCTTGTGGAGCTCTGAGAGTGATTGCAAATCATGACATGCTGCTCCACAGTGGGACCTAGAGAATGCATCAGGTGAAATGTTTTCTTCACCCGGTCGATACAGAATATCAAAGTTATAACACGATAGTTCCATCCTCCAGCGTAATATCTTGTCATTCTTGATCTTACTTTGTGCTTCTTGTCAAACATATACATCACGGACCGTTGGTCAGTCCTTACAGTGAATGTCTGCCTGTTAAATAATGCCTCCAGTGGCGAACTGCTTCTATGATGGCCTGGGCTTCCTTTTCTACAGCAGCATAGCACTTCTCTGATCCTTGAAAAGTTCTTGAAAAGAAAGCAACGGGACGTCCTGCCTGAGATAGGACTGCAGCAATGGCAACTTCAGATGCATCCGTTTCACCTCGAATGGTAGGGACTCATCAATGGCCTGAACTACTGAGTTTTCAATATCCTGTTTGAGAGTATAAAGCAGTTTCTGCTTCCTTGTACAGAAATATCGTGTTAGCATCAGGGACTAAAGCTAACTGGCTTGCACCGTGCGATGGCCTGGGATCAGAGTCAACGATCCAGGTGGATAGACAACATTGGCGTGTTTCTTAACTGTTGCTAGTTCACTCATCCAGTAAAATCGGCGTACCTGGAATGTTGTCGATGGGACTCGAGTCGACATGCCTAGGAACACTGAGCCTAATTGCCAAATCTCCAGTAATCGAGAGACTTTAGTATAGTAGTCATGTCCTGATCGTCAGCTTAGCCTGTTGTCACCATGGTACATTACTCTGTAGTAAGCACTCAGTGGGCGAACTTTACTTGAATAGTTGTAGATCCACTGTGAGTAATAAGCAAAAGACCAAGAGTTCTTTGGAGTGACTTTTGTCTTGGGGCATTGGAAGTTCCCGTAGAGGTCGAAGTCTTTCAGGGTCTGGGGATATTGCACCTCCTTCCACCACATAACCAAGGATGTTAAGCCTTTTAGTGGAAAAAGTGCACTTTTCTTCATTGTAACTGATATTTTTCTTCTTGGCAGCTTCCAAAAACTTATCAAGGTTTGCATCATGTTCCTCCTGGGTCTTGCCACAAATGGTAACATTATCTAAATATGCATAAGTTCCCATAAGTTGCTCTTCCTGAATGAGTGAATCCATAATTCGTTGGAAACAGGCTACCCCATTGGTAACCCCAAAAGGGACTCTGGTAAACTGATAGAGGCCGTCACTAGCCTGAAACGCTGTGTATGGTTTATCTTCATTCCTTATAGGGACTTGATGATAGGCACTTCGTAGATCAATTGTGCTAAACACATAGTACTGAGCAATTTTGTTCACTGTATCATCAATTCGAGGTAGAGGGTACCCATCAAGAAGTGTAAATTTGTTGATTGTCTCAGAATAGTCGATAGCCAGCCTCCGTTTCCTATAATCATCCTTGACAACAACGACCTGTGCACGCCACGGAGAATTACTTGGTTCTATAATACCCTCCTTCAGCAGCCTCTGAGTTTCTTTCTCAATGAACATCCTATCTTCATAAGAATAGCGGCGTGACTTAGCTGATATAGGATGACAATCCGCAGTAAGATTCGCAAACAGCTTTGGTGGGTCTACCCTTAAAGTGCTAAGACCACAGACAACGAGAGGAGGCAGTTCACCTCCATATGTTAAGGTAACACTACCATGACGCTTCTGAAAGTCCTGACCAAGGATCACATCAGAGCACAGTTGTGGCAGAACAGCTAAATGTACATCTTGATAATCCCTGTCATTAACTCTAAGGTTTACCTTACAAAACCCTAACGTCTGAATAGAGAGAGATGTTGATGCCATGGAAACGGTACCTGATGAGTGATGTACCGTCAAGGAGTGGCGTTTAACTACGTCAAGGTTGATGAAACTCTCTGAGCTGCCACTGTCAATCAGACCATCTACTTCTGTTCCTTTGATGAACACTTTCACAACTGCCTTTGACAGTGAATTTGGAGCAGCCGCAGAAGTCACTGTTGCTAGAGTCGCCTGGTCGGAATGCATAGAAGCACTAGCTCTTGTTGATGTATTAGCACGACATACTTTAGCAAAGTGACCTTTCTTATGGCATTGATGGCACATTGCTTCACGAGCCGGACACTTTGGACGTGGATGTCTTGAAAAACCACAAAGAAACACTTTGTGCCTGCAGCTGCTGTCACTGAAGCAGGTTCCACGGTAACCTCATTAAAAGAGTCTTGGTCGGGAGTTACAGCACTTACCACTCGAGAAGGCTGGGTAGTACTGTACACTTCAGAATTCTTCTGAGCTGAATCTAATGATCTTGCCTGGTCAAGGGTAGTGGCTAAGTCCAGAGTTTTATTCTCCAATAAACGCTGCCTTATTATTGGTGATTGCAGGCCACTGATAAAAGCATCCCTGATGGACTCTTCACAATACTGAGAAGCTGTCACCGCTCGGAAGTTACAGTCCTTACCTAATATTTTCAATGCTTGAAAGTATTCCTCTAAGGATTCACCAATCTGCTGGCGGCGAGTTGCAAGACGATATCAGTGCAAAGATTTCATTTGTGGGCTTAATATACTGAGACTTAGGGGCATTGATAGCATCTTCGCCACCGTTATTACACTCAGAAATAGCCTCACTTAGATTTTAGGTGACACAAAGTTGATGAGCAGGCTTAGTTTATCTAGATCTTCCCTGAGAAAGGCTCTCAAGAAGTTTTCGAAAGTCTTAAAACCAGTGCTTCCATTCCTGAGCAGCCGTTGATACACTGGGGTCAAGTCTAGCCTCTCAGGTTTCAGTAAACGCTCCATTTGCTGTAGTCTAGCTCCAGAATCGCCACCAGGTATGGGATATTTGTGTTCAATAAATTGTTGTGATAAACACAGGCCTCATTTCTAGGCTTTGTGAACACAAAATCCATGAGAGCCCACATGTCTGCAACAGAAGAAAATACATCTAATGACTGTTGCTGCAGGACGGTAATGAAAGGTGCATATGTCCTCAGAAAATCTTGCTCTGGCGACATATTTGCTTACCATTAATCTGCATCACGAATTTTCTGTGAAAGAGAGAGACCACACGCCATGTGTGGGCCATGCACTATGTTTGTTGTTATTGTAAGGGGCCCTGAGGTGGTGCAGTTTTTGTCCTGCTCCTTCCCACAAGAGCGGTATCACACACTCGTAGGTTGATGGTCAGCCTTTTTTAAAAGCAGTGGGGAAAAAAAACCCAAACTGCCCTGACAGATTCCTTGGAGTTATGTCGTTAGATTTGGCGTTTCTCCTATGTTTCCCCCCTAATGTACACTGGTCATTAATATGGAAGTCAGCTTTTAAAAATACCCTTTGGTTTGGGTTTAAACTATTCACTTTTTTCCCCACATTTACACTGAGGAAACCGCTGGTATAGCCTGACAGTTTCGGAGTTTGTTTTGTGATTTATCGGTTTCTCCTGTTTTTCCCCTCCCATTAACACTGCTGCAGTTGATATGATGGTCGCTACTGTCAGTATAATTAGAATGTCCTTGGTAGGTAACTGGGTAGCTGGTGTTGAATGCCAGCACCATGTTTAAATGATCACTTCGTTCTCTCACCTGGCACTGAAAAAAAAAAACGACATACACTAAAACAGACCTGTCATTTTCCCTTGTATTTTGTTGATTGGGTTTTTTCCCATGTTGATTTCACTTTTCACTGTGCAGTTGATATGGGAGTCAGTCACTTCATTGTAGGGGAAACTTGCTTGTCGGGATTTACGTCTGGTAGCGGTCTGGTATTTGAATCCGGGCCCCTTTTTTGGTCATATTTGGTCCATTTCGCTGTAGTCACCGTCAGTTTTTTTGTCCTGTAAGTTCCTTGTATGTTGTTAACAGTTCTTAAATAGGCCATTGCTGGAGTCTCAACGGCCCAGGGAAAGGCAAAATATAGGAGCACCCTTTTTGTTGCTGCCTGGTGCCTGGTGCCTGGGCATGACGTGAATAATTTTGAGGGACGTCTCTGGACCCATTATGTACCTTGTAATGTTGAGGTACAGTCTCTGGACCCCAAATTCCGGAATGTTGAGGTACAGTCCCGGACCCATTATGTACCTCTGTAATATTGGGGGTATAGTCCGGGCCCATTTTACCTCTGTAATGTTGAACAGTCCCCGGAATAATGCAGTACGTGCCTTGTGGAAAGAGCTTTTTAATAGCCGCCTCAGACTTCCTCTGTTTACAACCTTTGTTTCTTTGTTGGGGAAGTTATTGATCCATCTGGGGAAAAATATTGGTATTTTCCGAAATTTTAATTGTAAACTTTCCAATATGAAAGATACCCTTAATGTACCGCTGGTAGTTTAACGTCTATGTGGGTATACCCAAAGAACCATCATACCAGGGGGAAAAGAACGGGCAGAGGGCAGAGGGGCAGAGGGGGAGAGGGAGGAGTCAGTAAAAACCCAGCCTACCCACCAGATTTCATGGCAAGTGAATTTGGAAATACGACCCCAAATCGGATTTAAATCACCTCCTTTCGAAAGTGGAGGAGTATCAACGTGGGCGCGAGTATAAAGGGGACAACAGCCCCGGAGGTCCAGTAATAGGGCTGTGGAAACTTTTTGTCCTAAGGTTCCACAGGGTGGGGACCCGGGGCCTTACACCCCGGGGATCGGCCCTCGGAGTTATAAACCCACACACCCAACAAAACATCCCCCTCAGCTGATGAGGGTGACTATTGTGTATATATTTAATTGATAGATTTATCCACCTAGGGAAAACCAGGCAAGTTTTACAGCTAGAGACTTTGTAGGATTATTTAACAAGTTTGGTATTAATAGTGTAGCCTAGCACCCCCAAATGGTAGTTATAGACCTGAATAGACAGGCTTAGATTATGTTGCTAACGAGGGCAGCGCTACACTTGTTTTGGGGGAAGGGGCCCAGTTCTTTCTTACCAGTCGCCCCCCACGGACAAGTCGTGTGAGATTAGGCAGACACCCCCCGTGACCCAACATCTGTCCTGGGGCCCCGGAGGGGGATCCCAAATACCGTGGACATCTGCCTATATCCAACCCGTCACAGAAAACGGCTTTTTTTTCTCAGACTGGCCAGTTTTTGGGAAACGTTTGTAGTTATCTGTGGGGCTTAGGCGGACGGCGGGTTTTTGGTATGAAAAGCTCCTCCTAAGTTCAAGTCTAGCTAGTGTTATTACTGCATATATTACTCAAGGGATATCCTAACCCGGGGAAATCTGAGGTGCAAGCAGGACACTAATTACCCCCCCCTTTTTCAGACAAAATTTCTCCACTGCACATGGTGTTAGGAGGGGGTTTTATATAAGGGAAAACCAGGACACATACCACCCTTTTCTTTTCAAGTAAGTAATCCCCTTTTAGTATTGTGTAGGCAGTGTGGGGGTTCCCCCCTTTCTGCAATTAGCTAGAAATTTGTACCATAGCCACTTGTAAGTCTGGGGGTGTCTCAGAGTGTCGGTGTCCCGTGCTTGCCCAGGTGCAACACAAAAGGCCAATCCCAAAAAAGTTTCTACAATGGTCCCGAACCGGATGTGGGAAAAGCTATTTGCAGACACATTTGTCTTAATTAGCAGGCCACGTTAATGTACCAGTCATTTTCGGGGAAACTAGGGTTTTTTTCCCCCTAGGCCAAAAACTTCTCAGGCA
>WNWK01059046.1:0-10292 GCA_009830355.1 Cherax destructor | reverse complement strand
CACACACACACACACACACACACACACACACACTTTTTTTTTTTTTTTTTTTTTTTTTTAACACATCGGCCGATTCCACCAAGGCAGGGTGGCCCGAAAAAGAAAAACTTTCATCATCATTCACTCCATCACTGTCTTGCCAGAAGGGTGCTTTACACTACAGTTATAAAACTGCAACATTAACACCCCTCCTTCAGAGTGCCCACTGTACTTCCCATCTCCAGAATCAGCCCGGGCCGCCGTTTCCTGAATCCCTTCATAAATGTTACTTTGCTCACACTCCAACAGCACGTCAAGTATTAAAAACCATATGCCTCCATTCACTCTATCAAATCGCTCACACATGTTTGCTGGAAGCCCAAGCCTCGCACACAAAACTTTTACCTCCCCCAAACCCTTCCTAGGCCGACCCCTACCCGCCTTCCCTCCATTAGATTTATACACTCTTGAAGTCACTCTGTCTCGTTCCATTCTCTCTACATGTCCAAACCACCTCAACAACCCCTCCTCAGCTCTCTGGACAATCGTTTTGGTGACCCCGCACCTCCTCCTAATTTCCAAACTCCAAATTCTCTGCAATATTCACACCACACATTGACCTCAGACATGACATCTCCACTGCCTCCAGCCTTCCCTCGTTGCAACATTCATCACCCATGCTTCACACCCATATAAGAGCGTTGGTATAACTATATTTCCCTACATTCCCTCTTTTCTTCCATGGACAAGGTTCTTTGTCTCCACAGCCCTCAGTGCTCCACTCACCCTTTTCCCCTCATCAATTCTATGATTCACCTCATCCTTCATAGACCCATCCGCCGACATGTCCACTCCCAAATATCTGAATACATTCACCTCCTCCATACTCTCTCCCTCCAATCTGATATCCAATCTTTCGTCACCTATTCTTTTTGTTATCCTCATCACCTTACTCTTTCCTATATTCACTTTCAATTTTCTTCTTTTACACACCCTACCAAATTCATCCACCAACCTCTGCAGCTTCTCTTCAAATCTCCCAAAAGCACAGTGTCATCAGCAAAAAGCAACTGTGACAACTCCCACTTTGTATGCTTCTTTATCTTTTAGCCCAACACCTCTTGCCAAGACCCTCGCATTCACTTCTCTTACAACCCCATCTATAAATATATTGAACAACCACGGTGACATCACACATCCTTGTCTAAGGCCCACTTTACTGGGAAATAGTCCCTTCCCTCCTACACACTCTAACCTGAGCCTCACTATCCTCATAAAAACTCTTCACTGCTTTCAGTAACCTTCCTCCTATTCCATACACCTGCAACATCTGCCACATTGCCCCCCTATCTACCCTATCATACGCCTTTTCCAAATCCATAAATGCCACAAAAACATCTTTACCCTTATCCAAATACTGTTCACCTATATGTTTCACTGTAAACACTTGGTCTACACACCCTACCTTTCCTAAAGCCCCTTGTTCATCTGCTATCCTGCTTTCTGTTTTACTCTTAATTCTTTCAATAATAACTCTACCATACACTTTACCAGGTACACTCAACAGACTTATTCCCCTATAATTTTTGCACTCTCTTTATATATATATATACACACATTTACTTACCTTTATTGAAGAGTTGCAGGCATCTGGAAGGTAGAGTTGCTGATAGCGGCAGGGAGTTAGTGGTTAGAAGGGGAATCCCCCTCCAAAAGGACTTCAGGTAACAAGTCCCTCTCTGGGGTTACTTCCTTCTTGGTCTTTTAATGCCACTAGGACCAGCTTGAGAGTCACCAGACCCCTGCCTGGTAAAGTAACTGTCCAGAGTCCTCTGTTTCTGGCGACCCTTCAACACTTTCCTGAAGTGCTACATGGCTCTGTCACTGAAGTGGCTGCACAGAAGGCTCATTTCAGCTTGCTCAGGGTGGTGTCTTTCAACAAATGTCTGCAACTCATTCCACTTTGTACACATCTCCTTAACCACTGAAGAGGGCACCTCCTTCTGTCTCTCGCCCTCCTCCTTTGAAGCAATAACCTCAGCTGTGGTCTGTTGCTGTTCCAGATGAAGCTCTTGCAGCTCTTCAGTTGTTAGCTCTACCCTGTGCTCCTCCACCAACTCTTCCACATCCTCACCACTCACCTCCAACCCCAGGCTGTTCCCCAATGCCACAATAGAGTCCACAACAGGCACAGGGTCGTCAGGGTCAAGGTCAGGGTCAGCCTCAAATCTTTCAAAATCCTCTGTTGGACACAACCTGGCCACAATGGTCTCCAAGCAGAGTTCAAAGTCCTGGAAGTCACTCCTCCCAAGCCTTACCTATAAGGCGTATGCATTGCACAATGTTGAAGTGATCTTTCCAGAACTCTTTAGGGTCAACTCAGTGTCCGAGGTCACTAAAGCACTTTTCAAACAGTGCTTTGGTGCACAGTTTCTTGAAGTTGGAAATGACCTGCTGGTCCATGGGCTGGAGGAGAGGAGTGGTGTTAGGAGGCAAGAACTTCACTCTGATGAAATTAAACTTGTCAGACAAACACTCTTGCAAGTTGTGAGGGTGAGCAGGAGCATTGTCCAGTATCAGGAGGCACTTGAGTGGCAATTTCTTTTCCAAGAGGTATTTCTTCACAGTAGGGCCAAACACTCCAGTCACCCATTCCTTGAAAATCTCCGTAGTGACCCATGCCTTAGTGTTAGCCTTCCAATGCACACACAAATTATTCTTGTCAACACTGTGATTCTTGAAGGGTCTGGGATTTTCATAGTGATACACCAGTAAAGGCTTCACTTTAAAATCCCCACTAGCATTAGACCAAAACATGAGAGTTAGCCTGTCTTTCATAGGCTTGTGTCCTGGCTGTGCCTTTTCCTTCTGAGTAATGTAGGTCCTGTTGGGCATTTTCTTCCAAAACAGGCCTGTTTCATCACAGTTAAACACTTGTTGGGGGAGGAATTGTTCAGCCTCTACGAACCCCTGGAATTCATGCACAAATTTTTCAGCTGCACGTTTGTCTGAGCTGGCTGCCTCACCATGCCTCACAACACTGTGTATGCCCCTACGTTTCTTAAACCTGTCAAACCAGACTTTGCTGGCTTTAAAATCACTTATCTCACCACTGGTTGCAGGCATTGTCTTGACAAGATCTGCGTGCAACTTCCTTGCCTTTTCACAAATTATCGCCATGGAAATACTATCACCCGCTCTGTTTTTCATGGATCCACACCATCAACAACTTCTCAACCTCATCCACTGTTTTCGATCTATTTTTCGTTAACATATCAACCCCTTTTGCAACATTAGCTTCCTTGATCTCATTTCTCTTTGCCAGGATAGAGCTGATAGTAGAAGGGGTTTTGTTGTACATCCTGGCAAGATCACTCAGACGTACGCCACTCTCATATTTTTCTGTAATCTCTTTCTTCAGTTTGATGGTGTTCCTCACTTTCTTTACCACAGGGGTGCCACTAGGAAGCTTCTTTGGACCCATGGTGACTTATTTCACAGTGACAATTACTAAAGCACCAAAAAAAACACCAAATGTAGTGTGAATGTTTGAAAGAGTGCGCTAGGTAATGTTCTCTCAATGGTAAACAACGCTTCACTGGCGGCGTCCTGCGTCCCGCGCAGGCGCGGAGCAGGCGGACAGGTCTAATACGTTACGAAACACGAGCAGTTTTACGATTCTCGAAATCGTAAAAAGCTTACGAAACACGATGTTTACGAAATAAGAACCTTACGAAACTCGGGGGTCCACTGTATATGTATTATCATGATTTAACCCTTCTTGGGTGGGTCCTGTTGTACTATGGCTTTGAAGCGCGGGTCGGTCCCGTAGTACTATGCCATAAGCTCAGCTCACTCAGATCAGCTGTAAGTGGTAAATTTGGGCCTAGATATGAGAGGATGGGTCTATGCAGTTAAGTGTGCACCATATAAAAAAAATCCTGCAGAAAGAAGTGCACAATGGGGGAAAAAAAAGGGTGACTATATTTTAGGTTTAAAACTGTTACTTTATGGTGTATTTTCGTATGGTTTTTATGGTTGTATTCTCAGTTTCTTGGTCTTTTGATAGAATTGAAGATATGTTATATAAATAGAGATGATTTTGATTGGTTTCAAGACTGAAAGTAGCTTGAAACTACGTTCAAATTAGTGGAAATGTTCAATTTTTGCTGATATTCCAGAGTGCAGAAATTACATCACTCGTCCAGTGACAATATTTATACAATTATTACAATGATGAAGTAGTCTGCATAACAGTACAGTGGTACCTCGGGTTATAAGCTTAATTCGTTAAAGAAGGCTGTTCGAGTGCTGATACCGAAAGAATTTGTTCCCATAAGGAATAATGTAAATTAGATTAATCCGTTTCAAACCCACAAAAGCACTTACAAAAGTACACTTACATAATTGTTCGAGTTGGGAGCTGTTCGTATGCCGAGGTACCACTGTAAATCTATTTTTTGTGTGAATATAAATTCAAAATGGAAAGCAACCATAACATAGGAGAGGCCTGGAGATATAACTAATGAACAGAGTATGTTTTTTTTTAGTGCCAAGAATGTCTACATTGTTTATTCTGGACCCTACTTTTAAACTGGCAATTTTTTAATTTTGTGTGAAACTGGCCAAATTACCAATTTCTGATCACTTTACTGGGTAGTTGAAATAGGTAAAAGGGCGGTTTCTTGTACTCACTCAATAGAATAGTAGGAATACTAAGAGTCTGGTTGACTGGAACAATGGAATTGGCCAAAAATAGGATTCAAAGTGGGCAAAATCGCTGATGCGTAAATATTGTCAAGAGTTAACTTCGTGAGAGTTATTCCATAAATTTTCTATAAAATTTCATACTTTTGGTTTCATTACCTTCTGAAAAAGATTCTCTATCATTTCACTAGAAAAATAATTTTTTTTAAATTCTTCAACCCTGAGAGCAATTCTCAGACCAGGGTTTCTGATCCTGAAAGGGCTAATCTTATAAGTTGATGGAGAGAGGTCCAGCTCTCTTTCTGATTGAATTGTAATGGAAAAACAAAGATAACCATACATTAGCAAAATACAGTGGACCCTCGCTATTCAAACACTCCAAAACTCGCCCTTTTATGTAAATTTTATTATTGTAAGTGCTTTTATAAGTGTATTTTTGGGGTCTGAAATGGAGTGTTCGAATAGCGAGGGTCCACTGTACAGTGGTACTCGAGTTTCAAACAGCTCCCAACTCGAACAATTACGTAAGTGTATTATTGTAACAGCTTTTGCAAGTGTATTTTTGGGGATCTGAGACGGACTAATCTAATTTACGTTATTCCTTATGGGAACAAATTCACTCGGTAATGGCACTTGAACAGCCTCCTGGAACGAATTATGGCCAAAACTTGAGGTACCACTGTAGTAGTATATAATTGGGCCATATAGTGGAATTATTCTCTACTAGACTTATCAATGCTATGTAGCATTACCTAATAGAATATTTAATTCTCTTGTACTCACTGCAACTTATCGAATGACCATATGAACTATTACTGCCTTCCTAATCTTAAGTTAATTTTTAAGTTTGCCCAAAATGCTCTGCATACTAAGGGGCTTTTTGCATGTGCACCCAACTATTATATTACTCTGTACAACCATGTATCATGTCAAAAAAACTTCTTATTCTTATTAATTTGACTTGTAGGAGAGAGGGAGATTACTTTCCAGTATGAGTAGGTCTTAGACAGGGATGTGTGATGTCACCATGGTTGCTTAACATATTTATAGATGGGGTTGTAAAACAAGTAAATGCTAGGGTGTTGGGGAAAGGGGAGGGATTAAATTAAAGGGAATCAAATACAAAATGGGAATTGACACAGTTACTTTATGCTGTTGATACTGTGCTTTTGGGGGATTCTAAAGAAAAGTTGCAAAGGTTAGTGAACGAGTTTGGGAAGGTGTATAAAGGTAGAAAGTTGAAAGTGAACACAGATAAAAGTAAGGTGATGAGGGTATCAAACGATTTAAATAAAGAAAAATTGGATATCACATTGGAGAGAGGGATTATGGAAGAAGTGAATGTTTTCAGATATTTGGGAGTTGACTTCTCAGTGGATGGGCTTATGAAGGATGAGGTTAACCATAGAATTGATGAAGGAAAAAAGGTGAGTGGTGCATTGAGGTATCTGTGGAGACAAAGAACGTTATCAATGGAGGCAAAGAAGGGAATGTACGAGAGTATAGTGGTACCAACACTCTTATATGGGTGTGATGCAAGGGTTGTAAATGCTGCAGTGAGGAGGCAGCTGGAGATGTCATGTCTAAGGGCAATGTGTGATGTAAATATTATGCAGATAGTTCATAGTGTGGAAATTAGGAGGAAGTGTGGATTTGCTAAAAGTATTAGTCAGAGGGCAAAAGAGGGGCTGTTGAGGTGGTTTGGTTATTTAGAGAGAATGGAACAAAGTAAGTGTATAAATCTGTAGGGAAAGGAAGACGGGGTAGACGTCAGCCCTGAAAAGGTTGGTGGGAGGGGGTAAAGGAGGTTTTGTGGGCGAGGGCCTTGGACTTCCAGTAAGCATGCGTTACCGTGTTAGATAGGAGTGAATGGAGACGAATGGTTTTTGCGACATGACGCGCTGTTGGAGTGTGAGCAGGGTAATATTTTGTGAAGGGATTCAGGGAAACTGGTTAGCCAGACTTGAGTCCTGGAAATGGGAAGTACAATGCCTGCACTCTAAAGTAGGGGTTTGGGATATCTGCTATTTGGAGGGACATCTCAACTGTCGTATCTGCATGCCTCTGGCAAGACAGTGATAGTGTGAATGATGGAAAGTGTTTCTTTTTCGGGTCACCCTGCCTCAGTGGGAGACAGCCAGTGTGTTAAAAATAAAAAGTATCCCTTAGATTTAAATACCTAATTCTTCTTTCTTTCAACACGTCGGCCGTTTCCCACCGAAGTGGGGTGGCCCAAAATGAAAAACGAAAGTTTCCCATTTTACATTTAGTAATATATACAGGAGAAGGGGTTACTAGCCCCTTGCTCCCAGCATGTTAGTCGCCTCTTACGACACGCATGGCTTACGGAGGAAGAATTCTGTTCCACTTCCCCATGGAGATAAGAGGAAATAAGAATAAGAACTAGTAAGAAAATAGAAGAAAACCCAGAGGGGTGTGTGTATATACATATGCTTGTACATGAATGTGTAGTGTGACCTAAGTGTAAGTAGAAGTAACAAGACATACCTGAAATCTTGCATGTTTACGAGACAGAAAAAAGACACCAGCAATCCTACCATCATGTAAAACAAATACAGGCTTTCGTTTTACACTCACTTGGCAGGACGGTAGTACCTCCCTGGGCGGTTGCTGTCTACCAACCTACTACCTATTAATACCTAATTACTTACTCTAAATTGTTCTCCTTCCAGTGTTCTTGAAACATGTTTCGAAAATATTGACATCGTATCTTAAGAACTGCACGATGAGCTCGAATCCTTCGGTCGTCTACCACAAATACCACATCAGCAGTCTCCTGTTATAAAAAAATATAATGCTCTGTAAAATAAATGAACTGAATATTTGGTGTAAAGATTTGATAAATTAAAAAAAATGTGCAAGAACATGAAAAATTTAATCCCTACTCACAACAAAATTTTATCTTATTACTCTAACAAAAGATGTACTAACTGTGCAAAAAAGTGATTTCAAAAACTAAACACTGTACATGACATTTTTTGCAAAAACTAACCAATTATACAAAGGACAAACAGACAAAATTTTAAGCACTCAGGATAACTAAACAGAAGTCTGCTAAATATGCACAAGACAGTTCAGATGATTTCCAATATAAAAACATAATGCAGTAGGGCCCCCGCTTTATGGCGTTTCACCTTATGGCGTTCCAATAATGTGGACATTTCAAATTGTGACCAAAACTCGCTATATGGCTCCCCCCACCTGACTTTCTAATACGGTCACCACGCCCCACCCGGTTTGTTTACATTCTCTGTGAGCACCACGTCTCTTCATTATGTCTGGAAACTCCAAAATTTCAAGTGTTTTAAAGTTATTTCATGTTTTATACATACACACTCTGATAATTATACTTATGTGTACCAGTATCTAAATAAACTTGCATACTGTGCTGGCATGCAGGTACACATTAAAATCACTAAGAGTGTCTTATTAGTCTTGAGGATGCCATATTAATAATGATAATAATAATATGCAATAATAATCACTCTGAGTCAAATTAAATGTAGTATATTATGTTAATATAAACATTTTCATTAATCAGTCTATGATATTTTTTTTAAATTATATAACAAACATGTTACGTAACATATAAACATGATAAATACACCCCACAGTAGAATAAATTAATATAAATATGAGATGTTAGGTGTACACGAATGTGTATCGACCATAACCAGAGGCATTTGTCTGTTTGTTTACATACTCCGCATCTCTCTCCTCTCTCATTTACTCATTCTCTCTCTCTCTCTCTCGTTTATTTGTTTTACCTCCTTTACTCACCTTTCACCCTACATTAACCCTTTCAGGGTCCAGAGGCCAAATCTCAGAGTGACAGCCAGGGTCCAAGAATTTAAAAAAAAAAAAAAAAAAAAAATTCTTAGGAAATGGTAGAGAATCTTTTCTTGAAGGTAATAAAACAAAAAGTACAAAATTTGATGGAAAATTGACGAAATTATGCTCTCGCGAATTTTCATGCGTCAGCGATATTTACGCATCAGCAATTTTGCCGACTTTGACTTCCATTTTAGGCCAATTACATTATTCCAGTTGATCAAATCCTTAGCTATTTTGCTAGTATTACTTCTATTTTATCGATTGAGCACAAGAAATCACCCAATCAACTGTTTCAACTACCCAATAAAGTGATCGGAAATTGGTAATTTGGCCAATTTAACACAAAGTTCAAAATATTCCAATTTCAAAATAGGGTCCAGAACAATCAATGCAGGCATTCCTGGCATTAAGCTAACATTTCCTCTGTTCATTAGTTACGTTTTCAGGCTTTACAAATGAATTCCATTTTGATTTTTTATTCACATAATGAATTTTTATTCACACCAAAAGATGGAAGATTTACTGTTATGCAATATTTTAATAATTGTATAACTAATATCACCACATTCGTGAATGTATATTAGACTCACCTTAGCTATTTTGCTAGTATTACTTCTATTTTATCGATTGAGCACAAGAAATCACCCAATCAACTGTTTCAACTACCTAATAAAGTGATCGGAAATTGGTAATTTGGCCAATTTAACACAAAGTTCAAAATATTCCAATTTCAAAATAGGGTCCAGAATAATCAATGCAGGCATTCCTGGCACTAAGCTAACATTTCCTCTGTTCATTAGTTACGTTTTCAGGCTTTACAAATGAATTCCATTTTTATTTTTATTCACATAATGAATTTTTATTCACACCAAAAGATGGAAGATTTACTGTTATGCAATATTTTAATAATTGTATAACTAATATCACCACATTCGTGAATGTATATTAGACCCACCAGCTGACGTGTATTAAATGCGTGACGTCATTTGTTTACTCTTGAACATAGGCAAAAATTTAACATTTCCTCTACCTTGAGCTCAGTTTCAAGCCATTTTCAGTACTAAAACCAATGAAAATCATCTCTATTTCTGTAAAACATCTTCCAGTCTATCAAATGAAACCAAGAAATTGCAAATATAGTGGACCTTCGCTATTCGAACACTCCAAAACTCACCCTCATTCCAATGCTGTTCAAGTGCTGTTACCAAACGAATTTATTCCCATAAGGAATGATGTAAATTAGACGAGTCCATTTCAGACCCCCAAAAATACACTTATAAAAGCACGTAAAAAATAAATTTACATAAAAGGGTGAGTTTTGGAGTGTTCGAACAGGGTCCACTGTACAGTGGACCCACGAGTAACGAGCACTCCGGAAATCGTACAATTATAGTAAAGTAAAGTAAATTTTATTTCATTGCAGATTACATAGGTATTGGTAGTTACAATATAAATTGAGTGCAAAGAGAGCCACTGACATGCCATGGCATTAGGGCAGCTTAATCTAGTAACTTAAAGACTATGTACATAATAATAGAGAAATTTATTGAGTTTATTCTAGTTAAAATTTGTTTTCAAATTACAATATGATGATATTATACTGTTAAAATTATTATATGATGATATTAGATTGTAACAGGTGTTTAGATTCTTGAATGGTAATATGAAATTGAGATTATCTTAAGGAAAATAACATTGAGCATTTTTGACATTAACTAATAGTATGAGTATTTAGTTTTGGGTGAGTAGGG
>WNWK01059045.1:0-10292 GCA_009830355.1 Cherax destructor | reverse complement strand
TCTACCCACTCATGCGCGAGTCCCACTCAAATCCAACCCTCTCACTCATGAATTTATCCAACCTAAATTTGAAACTACCCAAGGTCCTAGCTTCAATAACCCTACTAGGCAGACTGTTCCACTCATCAACTACCCTATTTCCAAACCAATACTTTCCTATATCCTTTCTAAATCTAAACTTATCTAACTTGAATCCATTATTGCGGGTTCTCCTTGGAGAGATATCCTCAAGACCTTATTTATATCCCCTTTGTTAATACCCATTTTCCACTTGTATACCTCGATCATGTCTCCCTCATTCTACGTCTTACAAGTGAATGTAATTTTAGGGTCTTCAATCTTTCTTCGTAAGGAAGATTTCTAATGCTATGTATTAATTTAGTCATTCTACGCTGAATGTTTTCTAACGAATTTATGTCCATTCTGTAATATGGAGACCAGAACTGAGCTGCGTAATCTAGGTGAGGCCTTACTAATGATGTATAAAGCTGTAATATAACCTCTGGACTTCTGTTGTTAACACTTCTTGATATAAATCCCAGTAATCTATTTGCCTTATTACGTACGCTTAGGCATTGCTGTCTTGGTTTAAGGTTGCTGCTTACCATCACCCCCAAGTCCTTCTCGCAATCTGTATGGCTAAGTTCTACGTTATTTAACTTATAAGTGCTTGGGTTATGGACACTCCCGAGCTTCAGAACCTTGCATTTATCTACATTGAACTGCATCTGCCACTTTTCTGACCACGAATTAAGTTTGTCTAAATCTTCCTGAAGTTCTATGACATCTATGTTTGAATCAATTATCCTACCTATCTTCGTGTCGTCGGCGAATTTGCTCATATCACTAGTAATTCCCTCATCAAGGTCATTGATATATTATAAATAACAATGGGCCTAAGACTGATCCCTGTGGAACACCACTTGTTACAAGTCCCCATTCGGATTTAACCCCATTTATGCACACTCTCTGCTTCCTATTGGTGAGCCATGACTCGATCCATGACAGCACTTTTCCCCAATGCCATGAGCTGCCACTTTCTTTAACAGTCTCTGGTGCGGTACTCTATCAAAAGCCTTACTAAAGTCTAAATAAACAATATCGAATTCTTTATCGTGATCAACAGCCTCAAAAGCTTTACTGAAGAAGGTTAATAAATTAGATAGGCAGGAACGGCCCTCGTGAATCCATGCTGGGTATCATTAATCAAATTATGGTTATCTAGATGGCTTCTAATAATATCAGCTATAATTGACTCTAGTAATTTGCCTACAATTGAGGTCAGGCTTATTGGGCGGTAGTTTGACGGTAGTGACTTGTCCCCTGCTTTAAAAATAGGAATTACATTAGCCATCTTCCACATATCAGACACTACACCTGTTTGAAGAGATAAATTAAAAATGTTAGATATTGGTTCACAGAGTTCCATTTTGCATTCCTTAAGAACCCTTGCAAAAGCTCATCAGGACCCGGCGATTTATTTTGTTTCAGTCGGTCCAGCTGTTTCATAATCATTTAGCTAGTGACTGTGATATTACATAATTTATCTTCTTCTGGGCCTCTGTAAAAATTAATTACTGGGATATTATTAATGTCTTCCTGTGTGAAAACCGAGAGAAAATAATTATTAAAAATAGAGCACATATCATTCTCTATGTCAGTAAGATGCCCAAAGTTATTTTTAAGGGGACCTATCTTATCCCTAACTTTTGTTCTATAAACCTGGAAAAATTTTGGGTTAGTTTTTGAATCCCTAGCAACTTTAATTTCATAGTCCCGTTTAGCTTTTCTTATTCCCTTTTAACGTCCCTCTTAATGTCAGTATACTGATTTATAAGATGACCCTCACCTCTTTTTATGCGCCTATAAATTCCTTTCTTCTGCCCTAAAAGATATTTGAGCCTATTATTCATCCATTTTGGGTCATTTCTACTTGATCTAATTTCTTTATACGGGATAAATGTTCTTTGGGCAGCCTGTATAGTGTTAAGAAAACTGTCATAATGATACCTCTCTTCTTCACCCCAGTCCACAGTTGATAAGTGTTCTCTAAGTCCATTATAATCTGCTAAGCGAAAATCAGGGACCATTACTGAATTATCCCTACTATCATACATCCATTCAATGCTAAAGGTAATTGACTTGTGGTCGCTTGAGCCGAGTTCCTCTGTAATTTCTAAATTATTAACAAGGGTTTCCTTGCTTGCCAGAACCAAGTCAAGTAGGTTATTTCCCCTTGTAAGTTCTGTTACAAACTGCTTCAAAAAGCAATCCTGAACTACTTCTAAAATGTCGTTAGATTCTAAATTCCCTGTCATGAAATTCCAATCAATCTGACTAAAGTTAAAGTCCCCTAGAATTACTACGTTATCGTGTCTTGTAGCCTTAACATTTTCCTCCCAAAGTAGTCTCCCTTGTTCCCTATCTAAGTTTGGAGGACGGTAAATCACGCCTAAAATCAATTTTTCACACCCCTCTGAAAATTCTATCCAGACAGACTCTCGATCATGTCTCCCCTCATTCTTCGTCTTACAAGTGAATGTAATTTAGGGTCTTCAATCTTTCTTCATAAGGAAGATTTCTAATGCTATGAATTAACTTTGTCATTCGTCGCTGAATGTTTTCTGACGAATTTATATCCATTCTGTAAAATGGAGACCAGAACTGAGCTGCATAATCTAGGTGAGGCCTTACTAATGATGTATAAAGCTGTAATATAACCGCTGGACTTCTGTTGCTTACACTTCTTGATATAAATCCCAGTAATCTATTTACTTTATTTCTTACGCTTAGGCATTGCTGACTTGGTTTGAGGTTGCTGCTTACCATAACCCCCAAATCCTTTTCGCATTCTGTACGGCTGAGTTCAACATTATTAAGCTGGTAGGTGCAAGGGTTATGAACATTCCCAAGCTTTAGAACTTTGCAATTATCCACATTGAACTGCATCTGCCATTTTTCTGACCAGGAATTGAGTTTGTCTAAATCCTCCTAAAGTTCTGTGACATCTACGTCTGAATCGATTATCCTACCTATCTTCGTGTCATCAGCGAATTTGCTCATATCACTAGTAATTCCCTCGTCAATGTCATTTATATATATTATAAACAACAACGGGCCCAAAACTGATCCCTGTGGAACGCCACTTGTTACAGATCCCCACTCAGATTTAACCCCATTAATGCACACCCTCTGCTTCCTATTGGTGAGCCATGACTCGATCCATGAAAACACTTTTCCCCCAATGCCGTGAGCAGCCACTTTCTTTAACAGTCTCTGATGTGGTACTCTATCAAAAGCCTTACTAAAATCCAAATAAACAATATCGAATTCTTTATCATGATCAACTGCCTCAAAAGCCTTACTGAAAAAAGTTAATAAATTAGTTAGGCAGGAACGGCCCCTGGTGAATCCATGTTGAGTATCATTAATCAAATTATGCCTATCGAGATGGCTTTAAAAATAGGAATTACATTAGCCATCTTCCACATATCAGACACTACACCTGTTTGAAGAGATAAATTAAAAATGTTAGATATTGGTTCACAGAGTTCCATTTTGCATTCCTTAAGAACCCTTGCAAAAAGCTCATCAGGACCCGGCGATTTATTTTGTTTCAGTCGGTCCAGCTGTTTCATAATCATTTAGCTAGTGACTGTGATATTACATAATTTATCTTCTTCTGGGCCTCTGTAAAAATTAATTACTGGGATATTATTAATGTCTTCCTGTGTGAAAACCGAGAGAAAATAATTATTAAAAATAGAGCACATTTCATTCTCTTTGTCAGTAAGATACCCATAATTATTTTTAAGGGGACCTATCTTATCTCTAACTTTTGTTCTATACACCTAGAAAAAACTTTTTGGGTTAGTTTTCGAATCCCTAGCAACTTTAATTTCGTAGTCCCGTTTAGCTTTTCTTCTCCCCTTTTTAACGTCCCTCTTAATGTCAATATACTGATTCATAAGATGACCCTCACCTCTTTTGATACGCCTATAAATTCCTTTCTTCTGCCCTAAAAGATATTTGAGCCTATTATTCATCCATTTTGGGTTAGTTCTATTCGATCTAATTTCTTTATATGGGATAAATGTTCTTTGGGCAGCATGTATAGTGTTCAGAAAACTGTCATATTGATAGCTCTCTTCATTACCCCAGTCCACAGATGATAAGTGTTCTCTAAGTCCATTGTAATCTGCTAAGCGAAAATCTGGGACCGTTACTGAGTTATCCCTACTATGAAACTTCCATTCAATGCCAAAGGTAATTGATTTGTGGTCGCTTGCGCCGAGTTCCTCTGTAATTTCTAAATTATTAACAAGGGTTTCCTTGTTTGCCAGAACTAAGTCAAGCAGGTTATTTCCCCTTGTAGGTTCTGTCACAAACTGCTTCAAAAAACAATCATGAACTACTTCTAAGAAGTCGTTAGTTTCTAAATTCCCAGTCAAAAAATTCCAATCAATTTGACTAAAGTTAAAGTCACCCAGAATAACTACGTTATCGTGCATTGTGGCCTTAACAATTTCCTCCCATAGTAGTATTCCTTGGTCCCTATCTAAGTTTGGGGGACGGTATATCACACCTAAAATCAATTTTTCATGCCCCTCTGAAAATTCTATCCAGACAGACTCTGTATGTGTTATTTCAGACTTTATTCCCTTTTTTATGCAACAGTTCAAGCGATCTCGGACATACAGTGCCACTCCACCCCCCTTCCCGAAACTTCTATCTACTTGGAACAATTTAAAACCCTGTATATGACATTCAGCAGGCATGTCCCTATTTTTCGTATTGAACCACGTCTCAGTTATGGCAAATACATCAATGTTACCTGCACTTGCAACTAATCTCAAATCGTCCATCTTATTCCTAGCACTACGACTATTTGTATAATACACTTTTAAAGACCCTCCTTTCTCTTTACCCTTCCTGCTCCATTCTGTTTTTCCACTATACCTATTACTGTCCTTGCTATTGTTAAGATTTTTTATATCAAAGCCTATATCCATATTTCGACATTCAGTATTTTCCATTTCTAAACCCATACCTCTAACTAATCCTAGTTTAAAGTCCTAACAACACCCTCAACTGAGCTAGCAAGAAAATCCACACCTGCCCGGATTCATCCAAGAAATAAGTGAACAAAGGACCGGATTCAAACGGATTCGTTGGAAATAAGGCATCCTCTGACCCTTCTTTTCTGCGTCAACACGCAGATGGGCAAATCTAATGAAGTCTTTGGAAGGAAAGAAAAGAGCACTAACTGTGAAGTCTCAGGTACTCGTTGGTCAGCAAGAGCTGATGCTACTGAAGCCCTTGTACATGGATACAACTCTATTCAAAATGCCCTCAGATATATTGAAAGTGACTTGGAGCAAACACCCGAAGCAAGACATGAAGCTCGGGCATTGAGAGACAAAATGGATTGTCTTGAAACTGCTCTGATGGCTAAGATCTGGAACATAATCCTTATACGGTTCAACAGTACAAGCAAAGCTTTCCAAGGTGTTGATGTTGACCTGAAAAAGGTGGTGGATTTAATTGATTCTCTGGAAAAGTTTTTGAAATCAATTCGAAATATGTATGAAGAGCTGGAAGTGGATGCTAGGAACATCTGTGGCAACACAGACTACAAATCAACTTCAAGCAAGCAAAGAAGGAGAAACAAGCACTACGATGCACACCCAACATCAACAAGGCAGGGCAGCATACCAAGCAGTGTATGGCAGGTTCAATGTAATAGTCAACTTATGTAGTCTACCTGATGCAGAGATAAAAAATGAGACTAAAAAACTTATCAGTGTTTACCCTCAAGACTTCAGTAGAGTGTCTGTTGAGGAAATTGTCCAGTTGGCAGCCTTTGTCAAGCTCAGGTCATGTCTCACTCCATCTCAACAAGCAGTTTTACTACATGATGAAGGTCTTGCTGATACCTTTCCAGGTGTTAATGTAGACCTTAGAATATATTTGAGCATGATAGTCACTAGTTGTTCGGGAGAAAGGTCGTTCAGCAAATTTTCACTGATAAAGAATTATCTGAGGACAATGACCCATGAAAGACTAAGTTCTCTGTGCCTATTGGATGTTGAGAGCTGTGTCTTCAAGAAGATACAGTGATGAGAGCTGTGTCTTCAAGAAGATACAGTGTTGAGAGCTGTGTCTTCAAGAAGATACAGTTTCATGAGTTAAAGATTTGGCAGATGCTAAGTGTAGAAAGAAAGACTTTTTGTAGATATTGCAGAGTGATCATCTGATGCATAAATGTGATGTATGGTTTGCTAATTCCACTTACTTATGTAATGTTTGATTTGTGAATTTGGTGATTTGCTGCAGACTGGAAAAATTATGCAGAATGTAAAAAAGAAAAACTTTGCAGTGATGTCCACAATTTAAACAATAACAGCACCACAACTTCATACCTTATCTGGAAACCAGTAATTTATATCACTACTAGAAAGTCAGCTGATTTTTGGAGTTTTATGACAAGGTGACAGCAGTAAGAGAAGAGAGAGAGAGCGGGGTGGGTAGATTGTGTTTTCTTGGACTGTGCAAAAGCTGGAGGACCAGGCAGGTATAACAGGAAAGGTACTGCAATGGACCAGAGAATACCTGACGTGAAGGCATCAGTGAGTCTTGGTATGTGACGATATGTCAGAATGGGCTCCTGTGACGAGCGGGGTTCCACAGGGGTCTGTCCTAGGACCGGTGCTCTTTCTGGTTTATTTGAATGACATAACGGAAGGAATAGATTTACAAGTGTTCCTATTTGCAGACGATGTCAATGAGAATTCAGTCGAAGGAGGACCAGGCTGCAGGCCTGGTTCAGAAACTGGATTCTGAACCAAGGGCAAAGTCATGAAGATTGGGGAAGGGCAAAGAAGACCGCAGACAGAGTACAGTCTAGTGGGACAAAGACTACAAACCTCACTCGAGGAAAGGGTTCTTGGGGTGAGTATAACACTGAGCACATCTACTGAGGTTCATATCAATTAATAACTGCTGCAGCATATGGGTGGCTATCAAACCTAAGAATAGCATTCCGACATTTCAGTAAGGAATCGTTCAGGACTCTGAACACTGTGTACGTCAGGCACATATTGGAGTATGCAGCACCAGTTTGCAACCCACACCTTGCCAAGCACCTCATAAAAAAGAAAAAGTGCAAAGGTTTGAAACGAGACTAGACCCAGAACTAAGGGGCATGTTCTATGAAGAGAGGTTACGGAAAATCAACCTGACAACATTGGAGGATAGGATAGATAGGAAGATATGGTAACAACATATAAAATACTGAGAGGAATCAACAAGGTGGACAGTGACAAGATTTTCCAGAAGTGGGACACAGCAACATACCAAACATACCTGTGACTCAGATGAGTCACAGGTATGTTAGGAAGTACTTCTTCGGTCACAGAGTTGTCAGGAAGTGGAATAGTCTGGAAAGCCATGTAGTGGAGGCAGGATCCATCCATAGCTAAGATAGAAACCCTTGGTAAGATAGAGCCCTGGGAGCAGGGAGAGAGTGACTTAGTAGCGTCCAGTGAAGAGGCAGGGCCAGGAGCTATGATTCGACCCCTGCGACAACAATTAGGTGAGTACACACACATAGCGGCATTACGAAAATGACATAGCAGCGAGAGCCAAGTCTGACCCAAAACTGTTGTACAATTTCATTGGGAGGAGAAAAACAGTCAAGGACCAGTAATCAGGCTTAGGAAGGAAGGAGGGGAGACCACAAGAAACGACCGGGACGTATGTGAAGAGCTCAACTTGAAATAAAAAGGACACATGAAACCGGAGTGGTGGGGTACACCATCAAGTGCTGGAAACAATACATACAATCGAAGATGAGTGAAGAGGCTGCTAAGTGAACTAGATACCTCAAAAGCTAAGAGGCCGGAAAACATCTCTTCGTGGGTCCAAAGAGTGGGAGCAGAGGCGCTCTGTGTGCTACTAACAACAATCTTCAACACATATATCGAAACAGGGCGACTTCCTAAGGTGTGGAAGACAGCAAACATAGTCCTAATTTTTAAGAAAGGTGACAGACAAGCATCATTAAACTACAAACCAGTGTCACTGACATGTACTGATTGCAAAGTCATGGAGAAGATTATCAGAAGAAGAATGGTGGAGCACCTTGAAAGGAATGAGATTATTCGTGACAACCAGCAGTGTTCCTTCTTTCTTATGGTCTTATGTTTCAGGGAAGCGAAATCCTGTGTCATAAACTTACTAGAGTTCTACAACAAGGTAACGGCGGTAAGACTAGAGAGAAAGAGGGTGGGAAGACTGTATTTTTTTTGGAATGTAAGAAGGCTTTTGACACAGCTCCACACAAAGAGATTAATGCAAAAGCTAGAGGATAAGGCAGGTATAAGAGGGAAGGAACTGCAATGCGTCAGAGAATACCTAACAGGTACGCAACAGCGAGTCATGGTACGTGATGAGGTGTCAAAGTGGGTACCTGTGACCAGCGGGGTTCCACAGGGGTCAGTCCTAGGACCGTTGCTGTTTCTGGTATATGTGAATAACATAACGGAAGGGATTGACTCAGAAGTGTCACTGTCTGCAGACGATGAAATGCTAATGAGGAGAATTCAATCGGATGGGAGAGAGGCAGGACTACAAAGGGATCTCTTAAGGCTGCAGGCCTGGACCAACAACTGGCTTCTGGAGTTTAATCCCACCAAGTGCAAAGTCATGATGATCGGGGAATTGTAAAGAAGACAAAGATTGCAAACCTTACTCAAGGAAAAGGGTCTTGTGGTGAGTTTAATACCAAGCACCTCTCCTGAGGCGCCATCATCCAAATAACTGCTGCAGCATATGGACACATGGAAAAACTAAGAATAGCATTCCGACGCGTCAGTAAGGAATCTTTCAAGACTCTGTACTAGGGATGTATCGGATGTGAAAACTTAGATATCCGGGATGCGGATGTGTATACGGATGTCTTACTCATTTCACGGATGCGAAAAAGAAATTGTGCGGATGTTCCACGGATTTCGGATGCGGATGTATATGCGGAAATCTGTTTGCTGTGAAATACGGATGCGGATACGGATGTAAGAAATTGTGCGGATGTTCCGCGGATGCGGATGCGAATATCCGATACATCACTACTCTGTACACCGTGTGCGTCAGGCCCATATTGACGTACGCAGCACCAGTCTGGAACACACGCCTGGTCAAGCACGTCAAGAAATTAGAGAAAGTGCAAAGGTGTGCAAGATGACTAGTCCCGGAGCTAAGGGGCATGTCTTACGAGAAGACTAGTCCCGGAGCTGAGGGGCATGTCTTACGAGAAGACTAGTCCCGGAGCTAAGGGGCATGTCTTACGAGAAGACTAGTCCCGGAGCTAAGGGGCATGTCTTACGAGAAGACTAGTCCCGGAGCTAAGGGGCATGTCTAACGAGAAGAGGTTAAGGGAAATAGACCTGACGATACATAAAATCAACGACAAATAAAATAATGACAAGGTGGACAGAGACAGAATGTTCCAGAGATGGGACACAGCAACAAGGAGTCACAATTGGAAGTTGAAGACTCAGATGAGTGACAGGGATGCTAGGAAGTATTTCTTCAGTCATAGAGTTGTCAGGAAGTGGAACAGTCTGGACATTTATGTAGTGGAGGCAATAACCATACATAGCTTTAAGAAGAGATATGATAAAGGCTCATGGAGCAGGGAGACAGTGAGCCTAGTAGCAACCAGTGAAGAGGCGGGGTCAGGAGCAATGAATCGACCCCTGCAACCACAATTAGATGAATTAGGTGAGTACACACAAACACATACAGACAGACAGACAGACAGACGCCCACGCCACAGTCGCACTTGTAGCCCGAATATAAGTGTTTTTGAGGGCTACACAAGGGTACTACAGGGGTTATCAAGTGTGTCAGGGTAGTGAACAACCCTTGAAGTGATTTACGAGTTGCCCTGAGCCACATAAGTGTGGGAAGAGCCATAATTTTATAAGTGAACTAGAAATAAATATTTGGTGGCGGGGTCAGTGGGCCTAGTGTGCTCCAGGCGACGTTGCCACGTGTGTCACCCTAGATAATAAAGTGAAATAAATATGTGACAAGTGAAAGAAATACAGTGAATAGGTTATATTATATATCGACAAGAAACGAAAGTGGATATACGCCAGAACATCACATTGAGTTGGACAATCTACAGGATACTACACGCTGGCCAGCTGCATCGCATCGCAAGTATTCACCTATGCGTGGTTTTCGGGGTGTCGGGAGTAAGATCCAATTACCTAACCGCTAAGCTGTTT
>WNWK01059044.1:0-10292 GCA_009830355.1 Cherax destructor | reverse complement strand
CCGGGTGGAAATATGGGCGTGTTTCCTTAGACCTGCTGTCCCCATTTACCTTGCAAGCAAGTAGTTACCTGGATGTTAGCCTATTGGTGTAGGTCGCATCCTGAGGGACAAGACTGAAGGACCACAATGGAAATAGGACAGACAGTGTTCCATTATGTACTAACTTTATTGGGTTATCCTGGGTGGCTAACCCTTCGGGGTTAAAAATCTTAACAAAATCTTATTCTTTCATATCTTCACTCTTTTCGTCATTCTATTCTGTTCGATCCTCTATAAATTCCAAAACCACATCAACTACCCTCCGAATTTTCTACATAATTTTCACCCCAAGCATTACACTAACGTGTTGAATGATACGGGTTGAGCGCTCAGTCAGAGGACGCAGCGCTGGGGACGAGGTGGAGAAAGTGTTAATGGATATATTACCCCCAGTCGGAAGGGGTGTCACCGATAATTGAGGAGGGGACTAAGACCTATTCTAGTGAAGAGGCTGCAGTGAGGACAGTGTAAGTAAGTAAGTAAGTTTATTCAGGTATACACAAATACATTTACATACATTATCATACATAGCAGCATATGTGTAGAGAACCCAGGATAACCCAAAAAAGTCAGACAGAGTGACTTATTTCCATCCCTTACCCCTGTGCTTAGCGATGAGTGTCTGAGGAGTAGATCAGTGTTGTGGAGACGGATGTGGATGTGAATCGACGTGAAATGTATGTGGTGGAGGACATGCGCAGCAACATCATCAGATTCAGATGATGTTTTAACATCAGGACAACGCAATGGTAAAAAGTCTTCCAGCTCATGGAACAGGAAGAGTGACCTAGTAACGACCAGAGAAGATACGAGACCAGGAGCTGTGAATCGACCTCTGCATCCATAACTAGGTGAGTACAAGCTTGTATATATTAGTACTATTTTTCTACTTGATAACAAGGTACCAGACGGCACTTGTAAGTCGCACTCTGAGGAAATATTCCCTCACCACTATACTACTATATCACCACTATACTACTATATGTACAATATAACATTGCACTACAAGAGAAGTGTACGAGCTTATATCCTGAATTATATCTAACTTATTTACTTTGATTTTGTCCACCTAGACAACTTTGTTAATAAACTTCTCAAATTTTCATTTCGTTAGTTAGTATCCAATCAGTTGCAATCCTAAAGCACTGTTAAAATTTATCATAATTTTAAAAGCTAACTGGACCAGAATACTTCCTGACAAACTGTTACAAAACCTGTACCTGGCTGAGTCTCTTGATCCAAGAAAATAGAAATACTGTTAATGAGCTCTAGCTCTTAAGACAATCAACAGTATTGCATTATATAATCTGTAAAGTAACTTCCTTCAGGGATCATAGCTTCCCATAATAACTCTCTTATAAATTAGACACATATGCAACATTTGGGTATCTTTATTGAGGAAACGTTTCGCCACACAGTGGCTTCATCAGTCCAATACAAAGTAGAAAGGTGTAAGGAGAGTAGGAGTTTTGAGGTAATCAGTCCCTCGGCCTGGAGTCGATGTGTTCAGTCCATCAATCTTGTAGAAATGACAGCATATGTCCGTAGAGGTGGCTTATATACTGTAGTTAGGTGAGGTGAAGCAGCAGGAGGCGGGGTCATAGTGGTACCATCCACTAGTCTAAGTAGATCTTCGTCCAAAGGTTGGACAAGTGTTGAAGAATTCGTTTGTATTAAGATCCCAAGATGTTGCTGTGTCAGACAGGGTATAGATGAATGGTTCAGAGAACCGACAAGTTATAAATTAGACACATATGCAACATTTGGGTATCTTTATTGAGAAACGTTTCGCCACACAGTGGCTTCATCAGTCAATACAAAGTAGAAAGGTGTAAGGAGAGTAGGAGTTTTGAGGTAATCAGTCCCTCGGCCTGGAGTCGATGTGTTCAGTCCATCAATCTTGTAGAAATGACAGCATATGTCCGTAGAGGTGGCTTATATACTGTAGTTAGGTGAGGTGAAGCAGCAGGAGGCGGGGTCATAGTGGTACCATCCACTAGTCTAAGTAGATCTTCGTCCAAGGTTGGACAAGTGTTGAAGAATTCGTTTGTATTAAGATCCCAAGATGTTGCTGTGTCAGACAGGGTATAGATGAATGGTTCAGAGAACCGACAAGTTATAAATTAGACACATATGCAACATTTGGGTATCTTTATTGAGAAACGTTCGCCACACAGTGGCTTCATCAGTCAATACAAAGTAGAAAGGTGTAAGGAGAGTAGGAGTTTTGAGGTAATCAGTCCCTCGGCCTGGAGTCGATGTGTTCAGTCCATCAATCTTGTAGAAATGACAGCATATGTCCGTAGAGGTGGCTTATATACTGTAGTTAGGTGAGGTGAAGCAGCAGGAGGCGGGGTCATAGTGGTACCATCCACTAGTCTAAGTAGATCTTCGTCCAAAGGTTGGACAAGTGTTGAAGAATTCGTTTGTATTAAGATCCCAAGATGTTGCTGTGTCAGACAGGGTATAGATGAATGGTTCAGAGAACCGACAAGTTATAAATTAGACACATATGCAACATTTGGGTATCTTTATTGAGAAACGTTTCGCACACAGGCTTCATCAGTCCAATACAAAGTAGAAGGTAAGGAGGTAGGAGTTTTGGTAACGTCCTCGGCCTGGAGTCGATGTGTTCAGTCCATCATCTGTAGAAATGACAGCATATGTCCGTAGAGGTGGCTATATACTGTAGTTAGGGAGGTGAAGCAGCAGGAGGCGGGTCATAGTGGTACCATCCACTAGTCTAAGTAGATTTCCAAGGTTGGACAAGTGTTGAAGAATTCGTTTGTATTAAGATCCCAAGATGTTGCTGTGTCAGACAGGAGATGAATGGTCAGAGAACCGACAAGTTATAAATAGACAATAGCAACATTTGGATCTTTATTGAGGAAGTTGCCACACAGTGCTTCATCAGTCAATAAAAGAGAAGGTGTAGAGATAGGAGTTTTGAGGTAACTGGCCTGAGCGTGTGTTCAGTCCATCAATCTTAGAAATGACAGCTATGTCCGTAGAGGTGGCTTATATACTGTAGTTAGTGTGAAGCAGCGGGAGGCGGGTCATGTGGTACCATCCACTAGTCAATAGATCTCGTCCAAGGTTGACAGTGTTGAAGAATTGTTTGATAAGATCCCAAGATGTTGCTGTGCAGACAGGGTATAGATGAATGGTTCAGAGAACCGACAGTTATAATTAGACACATATGCAACATTTGGGATCTTTTGAGAAATTGCCACACAGTGGCTTCATCAGTCCAATACAAGTAGAAAGGTGAAGGAGAGTAGGATTTGAGGTAATCAGTCCTCGGCCTGGTCGATGTGTTCAGTCCATCAATCTTGTAGAAATGACAGCATATGTCCGTAGAGTGGCATATACTGTAGTTAGGTGAGGTGAGCAGCAGGAGGCGGCATGTGGTACCATCCACTAGTCTAGTGATCTTCGTCCAAAGGTTGACAAGTGTTGAAGAATTGTTTGTATTAAGATCCCAAGATGTTGCTGTGTCAGACAGGGTATAGATGAATGGTCAGAGAACCGACAAGTTATAAATTAGACACATATGCAACATTTGGATCTAGAGAAACGTTTGCCACATGCTTCATCAGTCAATACAAAGTAGAAGGTGTAGAGTGGAGTTTTGAGGTAATCAGTCCTCGGCCTGAGTCGATGTTCAGTCCATCAATCTTGAGAAATGACAGCATATGTCCGTAGAGGTGGCTTATATACTGTAGTTAGTGAGGTGAAGCAGCGGAGGCGGGTCATAGTGGTACCTCCATAGTCAAGAGATCTTCGTCCAAGGTTGGACAAGTGTTGAAGAATTGTTTGATAAGATCCCAAGATGTTGCTGTGTCAGCAGGTATAGATGAATGGTTCAGAGAACCGACAAGTTATAAATTAGACACATATGCAACATTTGGGTATCTTTATTGAGGAAACGTTTCGCCACACAGTGGCTTCATCAGTCAATACAAAGTAGAAAGGTGTAAGGAGAGTAGGAGTTTTGAGTAATCAGTCCTCGGCCTGGAGTCGATGTGTTCAGTCCATCAATCTTGTAGAAATGACAGCATATGTCCGTAGAGGTGGCTTATATACTGTAGTTAGGTGAGGTGAAGCAGCAGGAGGCGGGTCATAGTGTCCATCCACTAGTCTAAGTAGATCTTCGTCCAAAGGTTGGACAAGTGTTGAAGAATTCGTTTGTATTAAGATCCTTTGTATTGGACTGATGAAGCCACTGTGTGGCGAAACGTTTCCTCAATAAAGATACCCAAGTGTTGCATATGTGTCTAATTTATAATTTGTCGGTTCTCTGAGACCATTCATCTACATCCTGTTTGACACAGCAACAGCTTGGGATCTTGATACAAACGAATTTTCTACACTTGTCCAACCTTGGACGAAGTCTACTTAGACTAGTGGATGGTACCACTATGACCCCGCCTCCTGCTGCTTCACCTCACCTAACTAGTATATAAGCCACCTCTACGACATATGCTGTCATTTCTACAAGATTGATGGACTGAACATCGACTCCAGGCCGAGGGACTGATTACCTCAAAACTCCTACTCTCCTTACACCTTTCTACTTTGTATTGGACTGATGAAGCCACTGTGTGGCGAAACGTTTCCTCAATAAAGATATCCAAATGTTGCATATGTGTCTAATTTATAACTTGTCGGTTCTCTGAACCATTCATCTATCCCTGTCTGACACAGCAACATCTTGGGATCTAATACAAACGAATTCTTCAACACTTGTCCAACCTGGACGAAGATCTACTAGACTAGTGGATGGCCACTATGACCCGCCTCTGCTGCTTCACCTCACCTAACTACAGTATATAAGCCACCTCTACGGACATAGCGTCATTTCTACAAGATTGATGGACTGAACAATCGACTAGGCCAGGGACTGATTACCTCAAAACTCCTACTCTCCTTACACCTTTCTACTTTGTATTGGACTGATGAAGCCACTGTGTGGCGAAACGTTTCCTCAATAAAGATACCCAAATGTTGCATATGTGTCTAATTTATAACTTGTCGGTTCTCTGAACCATTCATCTATACCCTGTCTGACACAGCAACATCTTGGGATCTTAATCAAACGAATTCTTCAACACTTGTCCAACCTTTGGACGAAGATCTACTTAGACTAGTGGATGGTACCACTATGACCCCGCCTCCTGCTGCTTCACCTCACCTAACTACAGTATATAGCCACCTCTACGGACATATGCTGTCATTTCTACAAGATTGATGGACTGAACACATCGACTCAGGCCGAGGACTGATTACCTCAAAACTCTACTCTCTTACACCTTTCTACTTTGCATTGACTGATGAAGCCACTGTGTGGCAAACGTTTCCTCAATAAAGATACCCAAATGTTGCATATGTGTCTAATTATAACTTGTCGGTTCTCTGAACCATTCTCTATACCCTGTCTGGCACAGCAACATCTTGGGATCTTAATACAAACGAATTCTTCAACACTTGTCCAACCTTTGGACGAAGATCTACTTAGACTAGTGGATGGTACCACTATGACCCCGCCTCTGCTGCTTCACCTCACCTAACTACAGTATATAAGCCACCTCTACGGACATATGCTGTCATTTCTACAAGATTGATGGACTGAACACATCGACTCCAGGCCGAGGACTGATTACCTCAAAACTCCTACCTCCTTCACCTTCTACTGTATTGACTGATGAAGCCACTGTGTGGCGAAACGTTTCCTCAATAAAGATACCCAAATGTTGCATATGTGTCTAATTTATAACTTGTCGGTTCTCTGAACCATTCATCTATAATAACTCTCTTGGTGTATTCTGACGTGGTGTAAGTTCGTGTGAAACAACTGATACTCTGTCCAAGTTAAATACTTTAAAACTTCAGATGTGTTGGCAAGTAGCCAAATATCTGCGTGAAATATCACAGGAATTACACCATACAAACTGTCAAAACATTAATTAAAGATATATTGTTTTCTGCTCAACCAGAAATTTCAGATTCCAGGTCAGATTCTGAAAGCCTAGTATGACATAATATGTGGGAGAGAGCAACTAAGGCAGAAGTGTCTCAGCCTAGTGTAGCTCAGTGTCACCTCACTCCTCGCCTGTCTGAGACATTATCACAGAGTTCAGCAGGCAGTAGGACTCAGCATCTTACTAGTACCACCTGTACATAGTTATCCTAGACCAGATCTAGAAGCTCTAGGAATGGCTGGACAAGGCGCTCGACTTAAGGAATGTCCAGACAGATTTGTTAATTTCCCTACTCCTCCGTTACCTTCTGGTCCTATCTCTCAGGATCAGTTTGTGAGGATGGAATGTCTAATTATGTTGCAAATTGCACAAATAGAGGCACAGAGGAAATTGAATGAAGAAGATTTCCATAGAGACACTGATCGTTTCGAAAGACAACAGATTAATAGATCTAATAAACCTTTTAGCATTAACTACGATACTATCAAAAGAAACTATTCTAGAGACTTACAACTTGTTACCTGTAAGTTATCAACGTGCATTTCGTACATTATAGTGAGGACAAGGTCTAACCTGTGTCGAATTCGCACGTGAGAAAAAGATTGCGTTTAAGAGGTGGTATAAAGCCTCGAATTGCAATACTTTTGACAGCCTCGTTCAGCTGCTACTACACAAAGATTTCAACAACTGTGTGGAATTTTTTTACATAATTTCCTAAATATAGAACATATAAATGAATAATATACTAATTATGTATTAAAAGGTGATGCTATTTGAACCATCTGAGAAATTTAAGTGAAGGGGGGTGTGGAAGAGCTGCGGAGTGACTCCGGGGGAGACGCCATTTGTAGTGAGAAATTCTGTTAATAATCAGGTGTTTTCGGAGAGCAAATTGGGGTGTTTCGGCCTGAATTGGTAATTGGAACCCGTGTTAATGTTCCCTGCTGAAGAATTGGGACAGGAAATTTGCGGGAACTCAAGAATTACATGTGGATGGTGAAATAAGGGATGCGAACATCACTCACAGGGAAGTACACCATAGTCCTTGTATTTAGATCTCAGCTGGCCAGTGTAGGGTCTAGGTATTAGGCAGGTGTTGTTATGTGATCCATCTACGGTAATTTAATGGTAAATGTTAATATGAGTATTTTGTGTACCCAGCAAATAAACCAAAATAACATACAGTACACATAATTTAATTTTTACCAGAGTAGCTGGATTTAATGTAATAATTATTATTTTAATATCAGGTCTAGCTTTTTGTGGGGTGGTGAAGAAGTGGGTAGTAGGAGGAGTGGCAGTTCAGCGACCTACTGTGACTAAGTCCCCTTACCTCACTGAAATTATTTGCATGTAATAATTCAGGTGATGCCCTGTAAACTTTCTGCAGGTGATTTGCTCACATAATAATAATAATAATAATAATAATAATAATAATAATAATAATAATAATAATAATAATAATAATAATAATAATAATAATAATATTAATATTAATAATAATAATAATATTTTCACAAAATAAGCCTTTGGTCCTAACGAACTTGGAGATGTAATCAGTAAAAATTTCATATAATTTAATGATCTGATTGAAAATAATGGATTGCTGGGTTCACATATAATTGACATTACGTAATTAATTATTTTTTGTGTGTAATGGATTATAGTTGCCACAGTTAATTGAATCTGCATGTCCAGTGGGGCTAGAATTGTATTTCTTATACATCTGTAATATTAATGAATTTGTGTAATTATATAAATTAATTGCTAAGCCCTGTGAGGCTAGGTTTGTAATTGCTATAATTGTTAATTTGCTAAGCCCAGTTAGGGCTAGGCATGATAATTGTCTTCTTTCTGATTATAATAATAATAATAATAATAATAATAATAATAATAATAATAATAATAATAATAATAATTATAATTATAATTAATTTGCTAAGCCAGGAAATATTTGGCTTGGATATTTGGTGCATATTGTAATAATTAAACCAGTGTTCATTAATTGAGTCTAATATAATAAAGAGCCATGGATGAGATTATTGCAGGTGATAAATCCATAGAAATTTAGGCTATAAAGGCCTCATTAAATGCAAAAAAGGTCATGTGACCAGAGCTTATAATAAATGCTTGGAATTGGTGGCAGAAAAAACGGTGAATAAAGTTAGTTTAGAATTTTATTTGGAATCATTAGAAAATAGATATGTGCCATGTAAATTATATTACACAGAATATGAAGGAGATCTGCTTGTGAATTGTGCAGATGATAATGAAAGGGAATTATTAATTAATTAATATTATGAACTGGAAGAGAAAATACTATAATGTAAAAGTGAGATATTAAATAAATTAAAATGTGTAAATACTTTAGTTGAACACTCTAGTAATTTAAATGACAAGTCCTTGCCCAAACTCCCAGAGTTATGTCTACCAACATTTAATCCAGGAGACATGGTGCGTGGTGAGGTATCACAGTGGGCGCCTGTGACGAGTGGTGTACCGCAGGGGTCAGTCCTTGGACCAGTGTTATTCCTGGTATATGTAAATGACATGACGGATGGGATAGACTCAGAATTCAATCCCTCCAAATGCAAAGTCATGAAGATCGGAGAAGGGCAAAGAAGACCGCTGACAGAGTACAAGCTAGGCGGACAAAGGCTACAAACCTCGGCAAAGGAGAAAGACCTTGGGTGAGTATAACGCCTAGCACGTCTCCGGAGGCACACATCAACCAGATAACTGCGGCAGCATATGGGCGTCTGGCAAACCTTAGATTAGCGTTCCGTTACCATAACAAGGAATCGTTCAAGACACTGTATACCGTGTACGTCAGGCCCATACTAGAATATACAGCACCAGTCTGGAACCCACACCTGGTCAAGCACGTAAGGAAACTAGAGAAAGTGCAAGGTTTGCGACAAGTTAGTTCCACAACTCAGGGGTCTGTCTTATGAAGAAAGGTTGAGGAAATAGGACTAACAACACTGGAGGAAAGAAGGGTCAGAGGAGACATGATAACGACATACAAAATACTGCGGGGAATTGACAAGGTAGATAGTGACAGGTTGTTTCAGAGAGGGAACACAGAAACAAGGGGACACAACTGGAAGCTGAAGACTCAGATGAGTCAAAGGGATGTCAGGAAACATTTCTTCAGCCACAGATTAGTCAGGAAGTGGAATGGACTAGAGAAAGATATAGTGGAGGCAGGAACCATACATAGTTTTAAGACAAGGTATGATAAAGCTCATGGAGCAGGAGAGCAGAGACCCAGTAGCAGACAGCGAAGAGGCGGGGCCAGGAGCTGAGTCTCGACCCCTGCAACCACAATTAGGTGAGTACAATTAGGTGAGTACAACTGAGAGGAATTCTGGTCAGTATTTAAGGCTGCTGTAAATGTGAGGAATGACCTAGCAGATGTGAAAAAATTATTTTATCTCAAAGGGCAGGTCATAAGCGATGCTTATGCCTTGATTCAAGGGTTCCAAAATATTAACTCTAATTACCTGCAGGCAGTTGACTTGTTAGAGGTGACCTATGAAAAAAGGGAGCAAAGTAGGTTAGACCTAGCAAATATTGTGATTTATTTAAGAACTCCAAAACACAAATACCACAATTTGCAACAATTTAGGGTCAAATTAGAAAGCACTCTTAAGTCCTTGACTAATAGGTTTGAATCAGACTCGATATTAAGTGCTGTATTACAGAATAAATTGACCTACAAGACTATAGAGTTGTTGTCTAATAAATACCACAAATGTTATTTTTCTCTGGAGGAAATAGGATTAGGTCTACAAGCATTAATTGTTCAATTATACATCAACCAGACAAATAATTCTAAGAATGTAACATATGATTACTATGATGTATCTGTAAGGTCTCACAAATGGAAAAATTATCCTAATGTTAATAATCCTCATAATTCATCCCATAAAAGGGTTGCATAGACATATTAAGTGGCAGGACCCAAAAATAAAAGTTCTGCATATGTTTAGAAGCATGAATTTAGAATGATGTGACAGAGTTTCAATAAGATCAGCCAACAAACCACTGAGAAAAATAATAATTACTGATTTTGACATATGACAACTGGTACTTCCGGTCTGGCGGTACCAGCGGCGCTACGGACACTCCTTACTCGTAGAATACATCTAACCCGAATTAGTATATGTGAAATGAATGAATGTATGATAGCTTTTCTTCATGCCGAAAAAATACATTTGGTACGCTTTTGACACTCCCTAAAATATCTGCCTTTTATCCCCCACAAAA
>WNWK01059043.1:0-10292 GCA_009830355.1 Cherax destructor | reverse complement strand
TCTTTCAAAAAATTGAATTTTTGTAGCAGCAGGCGTCCAGATTGTCTCGTGATTATTGTGTATAAAACTATATTCAATTTAGATGAAACGGGAATGCGATGTGTGGGAGAGGTGGGTTAGTGTTATGTTGGGTAAAGTGGGAGTTATACCCGGTATGTTGTGGAGGAGGGTGGAGAGCAGGAAGAGGAGGGTGGAGAGCAGGAAGAGGAGGGTGGAGAGCAGGAGGAGGAGGGTGGAGAGCAGGAAGAGGAGGGTGGGAGGAGGAGGGTGGAGAGCAGGAGGGTGGAGAGCAGGAGGAGGAGGGTGGAGAGCAGGAGGAGGAGGGTGGAGAGCAGGAGGAGGAGGGTGGAGAGCAGGAGGAGGAGGGTGGAGAGCAGGAGGAGGGTGGAGAGCAGGAGGGGTGGAGAGCAGGAGGAGGAGGGTGGAGAGCAGGGAGGAGGAGGGTGGAGAGCAGGAGGAGGAGGGTGGAGAGCAGTAGGAGGAGGATGGAGAGCAGGAGGAGGAGGGTGGATAGCAGGAGGAGGAGGGTGGAGAGCAGTAGGAGGAGGGTGGAGAGCAGGAGGAGGGTAGGAGCAGGAGGAGGGTGGAGGCAGAGGAGGAGGGTGGAGAGCAGGAGGAGGGTAGAGAGCAGGAGGAGGGTGGAGAGCAGGAGGAGGAGGGTGGAGAGCAGGAGGAGGGTAGAGAGCAGGAGGAGGGTGGAGAGCAGGAGGAGGGAGAAGAAGGAGAAGCAGAGGATAAGAAGGGTGAGAAACAGGAAGAATAGCAGGATTAAGAAGAGGAGGAGGGATGCTGACAGATTAGGAGGAGATGCTGCTGGAGGAGGGATGAGAAGAAATAGGAGACGAAGAAGGGAAGACTGGTGCTGAAAGAGAAGTAGGACGTGTTGAAGAAACATAAGTAGGAAGTGGGAAAGGTGAAGAAGATGGAGGCGAGGATAAGAAGGAAGAGGAAGAGGAAGAAGACTAGGATGAGGAAGAGGTGTTAGAATAAAAGCAGGAAGAGGAGGTGCTTCCTCAGGAGAAGGAAGAAGAAAATGGGTAAACTGAATAAATCGGTGGGAATAGAAAAAATGAGAAAAAAAAGAGAGGAAAGAAAGGGACGATGGAAAGAGGAAAAAAAGAAAAAAGGGGGGGAGGGAGGGGAGAACAAAGGGGAAAGGTGATAAATGAAAGATTTTGGAAAACAGAGAAAGGAGAAAAGAAGGGACAGGTGGAAAAGATTCTTTCCCCCACTTTTTTTATTTTTTTTTTTTTAAAAAAAAAAAATTTTTTCCCCCCCCCTCCTCCTCCTCCACCCCCCCCTCCTCCTCCTCCTCCCCCCCTCCCCCCCCTCCCCTCCCCCCCACCTCCTCCCCTTTCCCCCTCCCCCCCTCCTCCTCCCCCCCCTCCCCTCCTCCCCTCCTCCTCCTCCTCCTCCCCTCCCCCCCTCCTCCCCTCCCCTTTCCCCTTCCCCCTTACCCCCTCCTCCCCCTCCCTCCTCCTTTCCCCCACCCCCCTTTCCTTTCCCCCTCCTCCTCCTCCTCCTCCCCCCTCCTCCCCCCCTCCTCCCCTCCTCCCCCTTTTCCCCCGTTTCCCGGTGGATCAGTGTAACACCCGTTCATGGTAAATCAGTGTAACACCCGTTCATGGTGGATCAGTGTAACACCCGTTCCTGGTGGATCAGTGTAACACTTGTTCCTGATGGATCAGTGTAACACCCGTTTTTGGTGGATCAGTGTAACACCCGTTCATGGTAAATCAGTGTAACACCCGTTCATGGTAAATCAGTGTAACACCCGTTCATGGTGGATCAGTGTAACACCCGTTCCTGGTTGATCAGTGTAACACCCGTTCCTGGTGGTTCAGTGTAACACCCGTTCCTGGTGGTTCAGTGTAACACATCCATACATGGTGGATCAAAGCAACACTAACTGTGACCTTCAAGCAACATCTGTCGCCACCCAACACCTGCTGTCACCTTCAAGCAACACCTGCTGTCACCTTCAAGCAACACCTGCTGTCACCTTCAAGCAACACCTGCTGTCACCTTCAAGCAACATCTTCACCTTCAGAAACACCTGCTTCCCCTTTAAGCAACACCTGCTCTCACCTTCAAGAAACACTTGCTGTCACCTTCAAAACACCTGCCCCACCTTCAAGCAACACCTGCTTTCACCTTCAAACAACACCTGCTTTCCCCTTTTCCAATAATCTTAAAACCAATTCTCATTATCATGTTATTAAATTTTTTCTGTGTGTCTCTTTCCCAAACTTTCTTACCTGTCTCCCAGCATTATTCATTTGTTTTAACAATTTCCTCCTTTTCCCCCTTCTCCCCTTCTCTTCCTCCCCCCTTTCCCCCTTCTCTTCCTCTTCCTCCCCCCCTTCTCTTCATCTTTCCTTCCTTCTCCTTCTTTCCACAATTATTATCATTATTATTTTTTCCCTCGGTAACAACCGGTTTTGTTCTTGTGGTGACAAAAGGAACATTCAAAGTATTTGTTTTGCAGACAGCATGACAAAAAAAAAACAATGTTCATTGTTTATGCCCCTTTTATGAAATTAATTAATTTTTTTGTTGGATGCTACGGGGGGTGCCTCTCCCTCTCCCACTCGTTCTCTCCTCCCCCCACTTGTCCTCTCACCTCCCCCCTGCTTCACCTCCCCCTCGCCCTCCCCCTTTCTCCCCTCCCCTCTCCCGCTCGCCTTCTCCTCTGCTCTTCGCCCTCTCCACTCTCCCACTCGCCCCCCCTCCCCCTTGTCCTCTCACCCCCCCCACTGTTCTCTCACCTCTCCCACTCGTCCTCTCACCTCCCCCACTGCCCTCCCGCCCCCTTCCCCTTTGCTCTTCGCCCTCTCCACTCCCCACTCGCCCTCTTCCCTCCCCACTCACTCTTTTTCACTCTCCCTCTCCCACCTGCCCCCCCCCTCTCCCACTAGCCCCCCCCCCTGCCAATCGCGCCTCTCCCACTCGCCTTCTCCCTTTTCCCACTCACCATTTTCCCTCCCACGGGCCCTTCCCCCCTCCCCAAACTCGCTCTCTCTCTCTCTCTCTCTCTCTTTTTTTTCCCCTTTTCCCCCATTTTTCACCCCCTAGACATTCCCTTTCCCCCCCTTTATACCCCTATACATTTCCTTTCCCCAATTTTTCACCCTTTAGACATTCCCATTCTTACTTTCCACCCCTACACATTCCCTTTCCCCCTTTTTCCAACCCCTATATCCCCATTACCCCCCTCTATATATCCCCATTCCCCCCCTTTCCTTTTAACCCCTTTTTCCCCCAAATTTCCCAAACCCTGAAAACATTAAAATTTTCCCAACCCCTCTACTTTCCCCATTCAGACTATCCAACCCTCCCCAAAAAAACCCCCCTTTTGGAATCCCATTTTACTGCCCAATCTTTCTACCTTTTCATCCCCACTCAGAAATCCCTTTTTTTTCCCCCCTTTAAACCCCCTCATACGTCCCTCCGCCCTTTTCCCTTTTTAAACCCATTCCACCCCTCCCATTTCAACGCCCCCCCCCTTTTCCCCCCTCTCCCATGCCTCACTTTTCACAATACTTCCCCCCCATTCCCGTTTACCCCAAACCTCGCATGGTCAATGCAGTCTCACATCCCCATTACCCATTTACCTCCTTCCAACAGCCTGGGTGCGTAGTTCTTTCAGCTCACAACTGAAGGCCCCGGGGTTTGGGAACAAGGGGCAAGAAAAAAAGTCGGGCATGTTTATCGACACCTGTTGGTCCAGTAGTTCACCTAGCTGCCGAGGTCCCTTTGGGGTGTACCCTTTGGGGAATAGGATCCAAGAACCACGGTGGACATAAAGAGAGGATTTTTTGTTTTACCCTTTGGGTTACTGAAACTCCGGGTTTTAAAGACGCCAATGAAAATCATCATCATCTTTCCCCATCTTCTTCATTTCTTCTTCTTCTTCATCTTCTTCTTCTTCATTTTTTCATTTCTTCATCATTTTCTTCATCTTTTTCTTCTTTCTTCTTTTTTCTTCCCCTCCTCCTCCTCCCCCCCTCCTCCTCCTCCTCCCCCTCCTCCCCCCTCCTCCCCCCTCCTCCCCCTTTCTTCTTCTTCTTCTTCTTCTTCTTCTTCTTCTTCTTCTTCTTTCTTCTTTTTTCTTCTTTTTTCTTCTTCTTCTTTTTTCTTTTCTTCTTCTTCTTCTTCTTCTTCTTCTTCTTCCTACAGGTGCTACCCACATCCTCGCCTCCTAAACCCCCATTTTCCCAATTTAATTATTCCTCAGAACCCACTCAGTTCTTCCTGTCTGCTGCTCCAGTCTTCTAGCAGTAGGCTTCCCCTCCCCTTAACCTCCCCAATACTTTTTCACCCATTCCTTGACCCCACTCTAATTCCCTCAACTCCCACCCACCCCTTTCCCCTCTCCCCCCTTTTTGCCCACTACTCCCCCAACCTCCCATCTTCCCTATCACTGGGCCACTACACTACTTACACCCACAACCCTTTTTCCCCGTTCCTTCCACTAACCCCCACCGCCCACCATCCCACCCACACCAACCACCACCACACCCACCCCACCCACACACACCATAAGCCATTCCCCCCGCCAACACCTTTTCCATGCAACCCCCCCCCTTTCCTGCCTACCAGCCCACCCCCTTCCCCCTCAGATCACCCCTTCCAAACCCACCAGCCCGCCCCCCACCGCCCACCAGCCCTCCTCACCGCCCACCAGCCCCCTCCACCGAACACCAGCCCGCCCCCACCGACCACCAGCCCGCCCTCACCGCCCTTCATCCACCCAAGGGAAAATCTCATGTAATCAGCCAACTTTGGTTATTTCTATTTTGTCTCGACTGACATATTGCCTCTTCTTTTTTTTTCCTGAGCCAGGGCGGAGCGTGGGGGAAAGGGTTACATGCCCGCCCAATACTATTTTTTTCCCCCCCAAGGGGCTTTTTTTTCCCTTTCCTTTTTTTAAAAGGGTTCGGAGCCTTTTTTTTACCTGGGTTAATCTGTTAACTTGAAGGGTTGTGTTTAGTGCACATTTTATCTATATTTTCGTTGGGAAGGCTCTGCTAGGATAAATGCTGAGTGGTTTTAAATTTTTGTTTGGATACGTTGTTTGGTGTTTTTTTTTGGGTCTGTTTATGTGTTTAAGGGTGTTTGTTGTTGACATTTGATGGATTGTTTAATTTGGCTTAGTTTGGGCGTTTAGAGCCGTTGTTTAGTGTTTTTTTTATGGGTCTGTTTAGTGTGCTTCAAGGGTGTCTTTTGGGACTTTTGATAACGTGTTTGCGTGTTAAAGGGATGTTTTTGGCAGAGATTCTGGTTGATTTCGTGTTTTAGGACATGATTATTAGAGGTCTGCTTGAATTTTGTGTTTTAAGAACTCTCCCAATTTTCAATGGAATAATTTATGTTCTGAAAGTTGCAAGTTTCAGAAACAGTATTTGGTTTTTCCATGTGTTACAGTGCAAATGTCTGTTGCTCTGTTGCCCTGTTTGTTGCTTTTTTTAAGGCCCTGTCTCCTGTTTGTTGCCGTGTTGCCCTGTTTGTTGCCCTTTTGCTGCCTTGTTTGGCCCCTGTCTCCTGTTTGTTGTCGTGTTCCCCTGTTTGTTCCCTTTTTTGCTGCCTTGTTTGAGGCCCAATCTCCTGTTTATTTTCTTGTGTGTAGCCTTGTTTGTATCATGTTTGTTGTCCTGTTTGTGAAATTGAATCGATTTTATTTTTTTTTTTTTCAAGCTGCATATTTCGTTAGATTTCTAGTACTACGATTTACCATTGCCAGTACCTACTATCATTAAACTTATTGAACTTTGTATTGTTGATGCAAAGTTTGACGGTTTTACAATAAAAAGTTAGGTATGGCATACAAAAATTTTTCGCTTGCCTTATTAGGCAAGAAGGCTTTATTTGTCAAAATCGCAAGTTTTACCTATTCGGCATCACACACACACACACACACACACACACACACACACACACACACACACACACACACACACACACACAAAAAAATCAAGCACGTAAAAAAACTAGAGAAAGTGCAAAGGTTTGCGACAAGGTTGGTTCCACAACTCAGGGGTCTGTCCTATGAAGATTGGTAGAGGGAAATAGGACTAACAACACTGGGGGAAAGAAGGGTCAGAGGAGACATGATAACGACATACAAAATACTGCGGGGAACGACAAGGTAGACAGTGATAGGATGTTCCAGAGGGGGAACACAAAAAAAAGGGGGCACACAACTGGAAGCTGAAGACTCAGATGAGTCAAAGGGATGTTAGGAAGCATTTCTTCAGCCCGGTAGTCAGGAAGTGGAATAGTCTGAGAAAGAAAAGTGGAGGCAGGAACCATACACAGTTTTTAAAACAAGGTATGATAAAGCCATGGAGCAGGGGAGCAGAGACCTAGTAGCGGAAGCGAAGAGGCGGGGCCAGGAGCGGGCCCCCCGCAACCACAATCAGGTGAGTACAATTAGGTGATAAAACACACACACACTATATGATATATATATATATATATATATATATATATATATATATATATATATATATATATATAAAAAATATATTTTTTGGGAGAGAGAGAGGAGAGAGAGAGAGAGGGAGAGGGAGAGGGAGAGAGAGAGAGGGGGAGAAAATAAATCAGTCACATTCATGAACAATACAATGTGTACACAAAGGTCTCGCTACCTCTGTCGTTAGGACCTCTCTCTCTCTCTCTCTCTCTCTCTCTCTCTCTCCCTCCCTCCCTCTCCTCTCTCTCTCTCTCTCTCTCTCTCTCTCTCTCTCTCTCTCTTTTTTCCCCGTTTAAACCTCGCTACCTCTATAGTTAAGACCTTATTTCTCTTGCTTTCTTTAAAATCTTTTGTCTATCTCTCTCTTCTCTCCTTAATAAGATCTATCTCAATATCTCTTGTTATGATCTCGTGATCTCTCTCTCGTTAAGATCTCATCATCTCTCTCTTGTTAAGACCTCGCAATCTCGTTACGACCTCACTATTTTGGTATGACCTCGCTATCTCGTTAAGACCTCGCTATCTCATTAAAAAATCTCAATATATCTCTCTCTTTAGTTAGCATCTCTCTATCTTTCTCGATAACATTCTCTCTCTCTCTTTCTCGTTAACGTCTCTTGTTCTCTCTCTCTCTTTCTCGTTAGCATCTCTTGTTCTCTCTCTCTCTCTCCATTATCTCTCTCTCTCTCTCTCTCTCTCTCTCTTTTCTCTCTTCGTTAACATCCCTTTGGGACGTTAACGAGAGAGATTTTAAGAGGAAATTATCGTTGCAATTTATTGAAGAGGCAACATAATTTAATGGAATTTTGGTCTAGTAGGAGAAAGGAAGAGAAAAAAGGCAATGGAAAGGGAATAGAAGGGTGATATGGACGATGGAAAGAGGGATGAGAACGATGGAAGAGAGATGGAATGAGGAATGTGAGTGATGGAAGGGGGATGAGGATGTTGGAAGGGGGATGAGGATGATGGAAGGGGAATGTGGATGATTTAAGGGGAAATGTGGGTGATGGAAGTGGCTGAGGGTGAGGGGAGTGGCTGAGGGTGATGGAAGTGGCATGAGAGTGACTGAGAATGTTGATGATGGAAAAGGGGATGAGGGAGATGAAAGGAGCGACGAGAGTGGCGGAAGAGAGGATAAGAGTGATGGAAGGGAGGGTAAGAGTAATGGAAGGGAGGGTGAGAGTAGTGGAAAGGAGGGTGAGTGTAGAGAGGGAAAGATGAGGGTGATGAAGATTGGGGTAAGAGCAATGGAAAAGAGGAGAATAAATGGGAAAAGCCATAAAAAAGATAAATGAAAGGAGAAGGGGAAATGGGATAGAGGGATGGAGGTCTATATTGCTGGATATTATATAGGTGAAATGGGTCAATTAGTAAGAACTCGTTTAAAATTAAGCCCTTTTCAAAATTTTCTCTTATACGTTTAGAGATATGTTTTTTTTATTTATGTTAATGTAGAAATTAATAATTTTGTACCAAAGGAACCATAGAAAACTTACCTGACCTTTTATAACAAGCGCAATTTAATTTAACCTAATCCAACTAAAAATATTTTAGAAAAGTTTACAATGATTTAATAATAAACAAACACAATGAAATATATTATTTCTCGTTAGGTTCAGAATGATTTTTGAGAAATTATTGCATAAACACATTTTTGCTTGCCTTATAGAGCAAGAAGAGCGTTGGTATTTAAGCAAGCAAAAGTTTTACTTATTGTGCAAGACATCTCTCTCTCTCTCTCTCTCTCTCTATATAATATAATATATATATATATATATATATATATATATATATATATATATATATATATATATATGTATCCTCCTCTCCTCCTTCCTTCCATACCTTCCTTTCAATCCCTCCTCCACAGAATCTTGTTTGTGTTAGTACCTTAATATGCCTTCATCTTCTCTAGGAATTTACTCGTAGATATAAATTTAATTTCTAGTTTGCATCGTAGGTTACCCAAAAAAATGGGATGGTTTTTCAAAACTTCAAAATCCAGCTTGCCTATTTACAGTATTTTACAGCTGCACGCTCTCTCACGTTTACACACCTAAATTATTGTTTACAAGAATTAGCGAGATTGTGGGGAATGTCTGGGAGAGGAGGTAAGGGGAGTGGAACGGGAGAAGGAAAAGTTGGGGAAGGGATGGAGATAGAAGAAGGAAGGAGAGGAGAGACGGGTGGGGAATGGGAGGTGGAAGCGGTAGAGAAGGGAAGGAAGAAGCGGTGGGAAGGGGACGAGGAAGGGGTAGGGAAAGAGGAAAAGGTGGAGAAGGGGAGGAGGTAGGGGTGGGGGAAAGGGAGGAGGAAGGGGTGGGGAAGGGGAGGAGGTAAGGAAGTTAAGGGAAAGCGCACTCTAAGCTGAGGCATCGTCCATGTTCTGATTTATCTCTGTTTTGTATCTCTGTTTTGGTCTCATATATATATATATATATATATATATATATATATATATATATATATATATATATATATATATATATATATATATATATACAAGAACAAATCACCAACCCAGCTAGTCGCAGTGTTGTTATTGATTCAATACCACTCGTTCGTGGTCACAATAATATATATACAGCTTGTGGAGGCTAGTACACCAAACGGGGATAAGAATGAAATTAACTTAGAGGCACCACACCACCGTATGTCCTCGGACCAAGAGTAACACACCTAGCTTGGCTGGGTGCTTGGTTCTTGTAGGATTGTGTGGTTAAGTGGGTTAAGGCGTCATGTGATTTTCGCTCACCACAAGGCAGGGCCAAAACTACATGGGTTCGAATCCTCGGCTAGTCGCAGTGTTGTTATTGGATATATATATATATATATATATATATATATATATATATATATATATATATATATATATATATATGTGTGTGTGTGTGTGTGTGTGTGTGTGTGTGTGTGTGTGTGTGTGTGTGTGTGTGTATGTGTGTGTGTGTGTCTCGTGACGAATAGATAAAACTTGCGATTTGGCTTAAATAGCAACGCTCTTCTTGCCAAATAAGGCAAGCGAAAATTTGTGTATGCAGTAATTTTCAAAATCATTCTAAACCTAACGAAAAATATATATTTAATTGTGTTTGTTTATTATTAAATTATTGTAACCTTATCTAAAATATATTTAGCTGGATTAAGCTAAATTAAATTGCACTTGTTATAATATGGTTGGGTAAGTTTCCTAAGGTCCCTATGGTACAAAATTATTAACTTTTACATTAACATAAATGAAAAATATATCTTTAAGCGAATAAGAGAAAATTTTAGAAAGGTGGTAATTTTAAATGAGTTCTTGCTAATTGACCAGTTTTACCTATTCGGCACATTATATATATATATATATATATATATATATATATATATATATATATATATATATATATATATATATATATATATATATATATATATATATATATAACATAAAACAGAATCGGTATTACCTGCTCCACTTTTGGGTCACTTATGTTTTTTAACTCCATGGTTTTCAATCCCCATAGTTTTGGATCATCATGGTTTTGGATCACCAAGGTTTTGCATCACAAGAGTTTTGGATCACTAGAGTTTTGATCACCAAAGCTTTGGATCACCAGTGTTTTGATTACCAGTGTTTTGGATCACCAGTGTTTTGGATTACCAGTGTTTTGGGTTACCAGTGTTTTGGGTTACCAGTGTTCTGGGTCACCATATGTAGGAGTGCCTGGATGACACCATGACGGAGGTCACGTAATCATTAATGGCGTTTCAGTGTAGTTGTAGGGCGCTAAATGGTGGTTACTCCAGTTCGAGATCTATTAGGGCAGAAAGA